>CM076574.1:1266016653-1266207270 GCA_034641835.2 Pinus albicaulis | reverse complement strand
TAAGATAGGAAACAGGGTTTCCTGAATGGTACAAATGTGGAAAAGAAGTCTTTTAATAAAACTGTGTTAGGAATTTGTTTTCAAAAAGAGACCGCAAAATGAGGATTTTGGCTTTAAAGGGGTTTACCGATGAATTCAAGCTTCCTTAATTCGTAGGTATTTTGATGCTTTGATAGAGTTTCTGAAGCTTTTGTGGTCAAATTTGGATTTCTGTTGATTGGAATTGAATGCTTAAAAACTCAGGGATATAAGCTCAAAAGAATGGGAAAAGAAGAATCCAACACATATAACGTTAATAAGACTTATAACCAAGTTTTAAATCTTTTCTATAATCTTATAAACGTATTAAATGGCGGGAGTGGTTTTTGCATTGAAAGAGAAACCATTAGTGGTTATCGTATTGATTTCGAGCGGTAATTAGTTTTTAGCTTTTACAATGCGATCCAGTGAAATTAGGACACGTAGCAGGTGGTGGTTTCATAAAAAAATATTTTTTCGCAAAATTTTTGGGCAAATTCACCCGATCACTTTAGAAATGAGATATGGGATCTGCGTCGTCAGATTTGGTTGAGTGGAGTGAATGGTTAGGATACGTCGGGAAGCTGCGGGGAAATAAGGTGGGACCAGGTACTATGATCTATGCCGTTGATTTGGTAAGAGGAGATCGATGGTTTAAAATTAATCCGATAGGAAATGGTAGGGGCGGGGGAAGGATTTATCGGGTTTAGTTCGGACCGTCGGATTAAATGGATTAGGATGATCGGAGGGTTAGGAACGAATGCGAGAAGGCTTCGTTTATGTTTAATGAAATTTATGTATAAAAGGATTTTATACATGGAATGGGCAGGTTATTATATTAACCAGGGTTTAATATTGTGGTAAGGGAATATGTATCGGGAAAATGGGATAAGGTTAAACCTTTCACCATGGGTAAAGCTTATGAGGGGAAAGGTGAAATAGACTTATTTTTCTTCGCTGCTCTATATACACTTTGTGTAAATAAATAGCGCATTTTCAATATTATTTTTATTATATAGTTTCAGATTTGTCAAAGGTCTAAAACTATAGGGGAGAGGGGAAATATTTTAATGGTAGTTTTGTGTCAAAGGGGTAACTTCGGGATGTTTTTCAACATGTGCTTAATATATTTGACACAAAAGCATATATTAAATGGGTTTTTGGGATATTAAATAAAAGGGAACTATATTAATAGGACTAGGATAATTGATAGGGAGTTAATAAAATATGTTAGGTGTTAATATGAAAAGGAAAAAGTGAATACTCAAAACATACCATTATAACCAAGAAAAGTGAAGATCAAAGAAAAACTTGCATTTATGATAATTTCATCACTTCTACTTAGGATAAAATGTCATTTTGAGGGTTTCATACTTCATAAGATGTAGGAAATTAATCAAATGAGGATTAGAGCATCATTAAGTAAAAATGAGGTTTTTACTTATGATTTTTCCTGGTAAATGGATACATGAATGGAAAATGATGTGATTTTTGGAAATAATATAACAACTTAACATTTTCAACTAATCAGCCATAGAGCCTTGGGTCCGGTCCCAACAGAAGTCAAGGAAATTCCTTGAGCCTTTCTGACTGATAGTTTAGAATTATAAATGGCTATGGGGAAGGGAAGTCAGTTATTTTTAGCCCTGGTGAATAATATTTACAATGATGCTTTTCACCTTCTTCTAACTATCCAGTTTAACTGCTAACATTTTTTCTTCCATTTTGATTAGGTGCATTTGTGCTAGCAACCTTTACAACAATTATTCTTTCTAAAAGAAATAAAACTATCTAATTCTACACTTATTTCATCCAGGAATCCAGATTAAATTGTTGGATTCACTTATTCTCTACCTAACCACTGAATTTTCATGATTAAACGGTATGACAATTCTTTATTCTCTATCTACAACAAGTGAAATTGAAACATGACAAGTCAAGATTAAACTGTTTAACTCATCATGGATTATGGAATTTATTGACACTCCGCCATAATCAAATGCAAAAGGTAAAAGTAGTGGCATTTAGACTTGCACACTTTCATGTATTATTCATATTTTTCTTTTGGGGTATATTATTTTTTCTAAGTCCTTTGATTGTTCTTTTAGGACTTTTTACCCTTTTTTTGATTTTTTATTAAATATGGGAATACAACTTGCAGAAGGAAAAGTATGTACATATTTACAAGACTGTCATCAATTAAGTCAAAATTATGAATCATATATTTATAGGTTGCTAACACAAGGCAAGTTTGTGGGTTGAAAACCTCCATGGAGGTATTCCACTTTCTTTCAAAAAAAAAACAAAAAAAACAAAAAAATACATCTGCATCTCTGTGTTTTCTGTGTTTGTTGTTTTGCAGGTTATTAATGGTTTCTGGAAACACAGGGAAGCATTCATCTTATTTTCCCTTCTTCTATTTGACCATCCATCCCATCATTCACTCCATTAATTTTCATTAAATTCCTCCATCACCTCCATACACCACATTCTTCCATTCCTGAGCACAATATTGCAAGGAAATAGAAACACAGACTGCTACAGACATCAGGGAATTCCCACAATGCAAAAAATTATGTTCATGAACAACAAGAAAAAACAAAGAGAGGAGCCGATAAAGCAGACCCCAGGAAATACAAGAGTGCCGCCCATTGCATATAGAGCACCCCCACGCAGCATCTACAATGGGAAGAAAAAAACAAGAAAGATCAGCATCTCACTTGGAGAGTTTCTCATACAACAAGCTACTCACTCAGAAAACAGGAAAACAAGGAAGAATGCAACATATAAGAGGCTTGTCTCCAAATTATAGCTCTTGCAAACGCCTTGAAAACAAAATTTAAACTCAAGAATAGCTTCTCACCCCTCGCTATTCATCCATAATAACCATAAATAATTAGATTTGTAGACTTAGAGCTTAAGGGGCAGAAAGGTGACTAGCTAGCTTGGCCACCATCGTGAAGTATGACTAGGGAAAAATGCAAATTCACGCCACCTGGGATGCAAAAGAAAAAAAATAAATTAAGTTGTGCAGAGGAGAACAAGGGGAGGAGACACACAATATCAGCCAGTTAACAAGAAGAGGATCCAACTGTCTACAACAGAAACTGGAGCTGAGCCGAGTCACATAAGCACTCCAAAGTTATTTGCGCAATCTAATAAAAAGAGATCTCGTCTCATCCAAACTAGTGAATTGAGAATTTTTTAAGGAAAGAGATCGAAAGGTGCCTCAACACAACAGTACCAAGAGCTGAATATTTGAACAGCGTGCAGCCGTAGCAATAGAACAACATCACCAACCATCGAGCTAGCTTCCGAAGCATACCTCATATAAGACACAGTAGCAAGGTACCAAGGGAAGCCTTTCTCCTAGGGTTAGATAAGAAAGAGAGGAAGAAGAAGAACCAGAAGAGGAAGAAGAAGAACTAGAAGAAGAAAGGAAGAGATAGAGGGCCAAGGAGAAATGGAAGAAATGGAAATAGAGACAGAAGTCATAAAGGTAGTAGAAAGTGAGCAAGATGCAGACTCACAACACAACACCACATCCACTCAAGACAAAGAGGTAGTTTCCACCTTAGCTCCTCTGAGCACAAAGAGAAAAAGGCAGACCTATATGTATTTTGGAGCTGAAAAGAGTCAGAGGATAAGTCAAAGAGATACAAAAGATCCTCCCATGATCCTAAATATCATTGAATAATCACCAAGGGAGGAGGAAAGAATCGAAGAAACAATTCTGAAGGAGCAACTGCAGAAGGCACAGGCAGAGAATGTAGCACTGAAGGAGAAATTGCAGCAAAAACGGCAACAAGTAGCCACCATGGCAGACTTTGCATACAAGCCCTTCAGCACAGATTCCCTTTTGACTCATATGTTGTGTACCTCAAGGAGCAAGGGCTCCTATTTAAAATCAAAACTCTAGCCTCCCATGGATCCCTACCTTTCCAAGATTGTAGGAAAATCATGGATTTCTACAAGCAATCTAACATGGTTGATCAGGCAAAGATGAAAGAGTTTTATGTGCATAACCTTGTGCTGACAAATATGGATACTTGGGACCCCAATCCTACGATGGGGGATAAGAATTTTATGGCTTTAGTATCTTGGATGATGAATGAGGACACTAGAGAAAAAGAGATATGGAAGGTGATGAGAAGAAGAAATAGAGAACCCTTACATATCAGACCAAAAATTTTCAGCCCAAGAGGAGTCACCCTTAACCTTCGAGAGATTGAAAGGGACCCTGCACTAGTTGAAAGCCGCCTTCAGAATCAAACACAGGTAATAGGCCACTTTGATGATGTTTCTAGGAAGATATAAGATGAGTGCATTATAGCCATCCAGAGGAGATGGAACAACCTGCCTCACAATCTCAAGAACATGGAGTACCATACTCCAGAAAGACTGAGGGGTGCATTGGAAAGGGCACCATTATAGAAGAAGGCCATGCAGGCCAAAAATATCCAATGGTTGGGAATAAATCTCAACCCACCTTTGCTAATGGGGCTGAATGATGCAAAGGACACGAATTTACAATATAGAGAATGGGAAAATGCAGAAAATAATAATTGGTTTTACCCCCTTGGGGAAACTGCCACACTTCTTCCTCAAGAGATCAGGGGGGTTGTTAAAGCCTTGAAGGGAATGCAAGAGGAGGATTAGTTGCTCAGAGGATGAGCAACCATTCAGTAGGGGGGTGATGATGAGCTCCATCATTAGATATATTTGGAGGGGTTAATGGTCACCTTTTTTCCTTCTTAGATCTCTTTTTCTTGCATTTTTATTATTATTTGGTTTTATGATGCTAGTATAGGTGGTGATTAAGGCTAACATACTTTGAGTGCCTAATATGAGGTTTAGTGTATAAAATCATGAATTATTAAGAATTTTTATAAGGATTTTATCATAAATACTTGGAGGAGACAACAAGGAGAAATTATAGGAGCATTTTCCACCCTCCTCAACTCTTAAAGGCAGCCAAAGGATCCCAAGGATTCTCTCCAGAAATTCGAGTTCCAGAGACAACCAAGCAACTCAAAGATGAGTGCACTAAACCTTTGTTTACTTGGAGTCAAGTGGACTCAATCACCCCAAGGATTCTCTTCTGAAATTTGAGTTCCAAAAGCAACCAAGAAACTCAAGGAGGAGTGCACTTAATCTTTGTTTACCTGGAGTCAAGTGGACTCAATCACCCCAAATATTATTTTTGGAAATTCGAGTTCCAGAGGCAGCCAAGAATCTCAAAGAGAAGTGCACTTAATCTTTGTATACTTGGATTCAAGTGGACTCAATCACTATTTTCTAGGGAGTTGTTGGTAGTTGCCCTGTAGAATAAATAGAGCAAAGCTAGAGCTAAAAAGTGTCGAAATTTTGTTGCAAGCTATTGAGTTTTTTATTATTTTACTCAGTGATCAAACTTTCATATATGTATGAGGCTATTATTTTATGAAATGAACAGACTAATTTCATTTTACTGATTTAATTTTTAGAGAGCTAGGCTCATGGGTTAGGGCCCGATCCATGTGCCTCAGCCTCTCTGTTGTATTTATTCTCTACTTTCTGTCATTTCATTGGTTCCACTTCTGATAATTTCGTTTATGTTTCAAGTTTCTGTTTAGTTTTGCTTTTAGTGTGGTGTTGTAGGTTTCATTTTCTTGTGAGTAATATAATAGAGGAGAAAAACTAAAAAAGTTGGTGCATCAAGACCCCCTTCTCATCTCTTCCATTAGAGCTTGAGGAGGGCGAAACTTCCCACAAACCCAAAAGAAATTGCTTTCTGTTCATTGTTTTTACCACGCATTTTGTTTGTTTTCATGCATGAATCAGCAGGTTTGAGTGCAGGAATAAGTCTCAATAGTACCATAAAATTTCTCCAATACCTCCTGTTTCATCTTCCATTTTCCTTCCATCTCTGCTGTTACAATCTGGTACACTGTGTTATTCCCATGTGCATAGTGGTTACGCCTTCTATTCCTTCCTTTTCTCTTATCACAGCTACCACACCCTTTTTATTCTCAAAAACTCCCCCAAAACCTTAAAATTCACCTTCTATCCATTCTTTTCGCTTTGCGTAGCTATCACAACCATTTTAACTTGAAAACCCTCCAAACACTTTAAATTTTGACCTCCACCTTTCCTCCTCGAAAGTCCCGCTATCACATTTCTCACTTCGCACTCTCCTCCTGATTGCATTACCACTTCTTTGCCAACCTCGTGATATTGCAATATTGAGAAATCACAAATCTCAAATCACAATTTCTATTGGTTTCCCCTAAGACTTACCACTTCAATGCCGATTGAGATAACTTCGTCGCATCACACATCACACTTTGCATCTTTTTCCATTTTTTTTTAAGACTTACCGCTCTCGATGCCGATTGCAATCTTCTTCATACTCCACCTCATCGAAAATAAAAAATCACATTGTTTATTTTGTTCTCGTTAACACTTACCGCTACTGTCTGTTGATTGCGTATCGCTTGTACTCCACCACCAGTCCCATCGCCACATCATCCACTGCATTGCACATCACAAATCACACTTTTTATTTTGTTCATGTTAACCTTTACTGCTCCAAACACTGATTGTGATCACCCTCCATCGCAACTCTGCCATCGAAATTTTTAAATCATTCCACTCAAACACATTTTTTCACCATAATAAAGATTTAATAAGGTTTAAACCTGCTCTTTCCACCTCTAAGCCTTGTTTCATGTGTTGAGCCCTCCATTAGCACCTTTACCCCTTTCTTCTCCAAGCTGCAAATCAACACTTTTTCAATTAGAATTAAGTCATGGATAGTTTAGATGAATGGATAGAAGCATGGTAGATAGAGCATAAGATAAGTAGTGTGTGTTTAACCGATTGGCCAAGTTAATTGTGGTTTAAATCAGTTTCCTTCCTGGAATTTAGTTTATTTCCCTTTCTGTCGTTTCCTTTCAGCAATTTAATTTAGTTTCTTTCTGTCATTTCCTTTCTAAAAGTTTAGTTTAGTTTCCTTTCTGCCATTTACTTTCATCAATTGAATTTAGTTTCTTTCCATCATTTCCTTTCTACAAATTAAGTTAGTTTCCTTTCTTTCATTTCCTTCCAGCAATTTACTTTTCAGTTTTTATCATAGTTTAAGAAATAGCACCCTTTCGTAAAGCAGAAGAGGATGATATGAACATAATTCATCTACTGTGTATATAGCATTGTCACCTCCAAGTTTGTACAAACCCCGAGTTGATAAAGTAAAGTAGGGTAGCCACTGGGAGTTGCAGCACTCTTGGTGCAATACCAAGGCTCACCAATTTTCCTTAGAAAATTATTTCATAACTAAGGACTAATTGTACCATCAGTGATATGGTTGAGTAGCATATACATACCTAAAAAATTTCCACCTATTCCCTTTCACAACCAACTCACCCATATAAAGATATTGTTCTTGCTTATGTTAGACTTATAAAAATTCATTTAACAAGTTCTAAGTGAAGAAAGTAGATGAAAAAAAATAAGCCAAAGTAAAAAAAAAGAAACAAATTCTAGAGGTAAAGAGCATGAAATGTTAAAAATTGAGAATAATAATGATTCCGCTTCATTAAAAGGGTCCAGCTCCAAAGTCTTAGGCTACAAATGCATACATAAAGAGAAGGACTAAGCAAAAAACAAGAAAAATGCAAAAGAGAGTAAATTTAGGTAAAATTTCCCTCTTTAAAGGCATGTACGCACAAAAATGAAGATTCCTTGCTCAGAAACGCTAGTTGGACAAGAAAAAGAGCTTATGCATATTTAAAAATGATTTTTAGGGTTGAAACAAAAGGTTTCCCTTTATTCTTCCATTAATAATTCATCAAATTTACCAATATCTAACTAAATTCCCTAGGAAATACATTTTTTCCTAAGAAAATGACACATGTAATGAGGATGAAAGTGTCCCAACATGGTAAACTTAGGAAACTTATAAAATTAACCTGTTTTTTTTTGTTAGAGGAAATTGCTTGATGTTTGTGGTGAAATGACTTGTTTGAAGCTTTATACATTATTGTAAGTGGAAACCCCCACATTGGAATTCATGCACTTGCATCAAGATCTATGTACATGCATTGTGATATGTGTGCCTTGATTTAACCATATCAACCTACATTCAAATCCATATCACTTTTCTTGGTATCTATATCACTACACTAGGATACATGTAAGCATGGTGGATAATGATGAGGATGTGACATCATTAGTGAGATGCCCACATTAGCACATTGCACACTTGTTAGCATATATAGTGTGTATGAGCCCCTTGGAAGAATATTCTCACTAAAGGGGGTGTTTAAATGTGGTTAGAGCACATTTCCTAGGGATGCCAACTTCAAGGGCTATAACATTTTGATAGAGTACTCATAATGTCTCCAAATTTGAATGTATATGTGATAAAATTAGTTACATTTCCCATTTATTATAAATTAAATTTAATAAGAATAGGTTGAGTCAGGGACATGGATTCTAGAGTTGAGGAGGGGGAAATTGCTTGGGATACTACCTATTTGATGGAAACCATGGAGGTTGACATGTGTGCACAAGGACATATTGTTAAAATATCAGTGGCTAGAGGATTAAGTGGCACCATGTGGATTGGCCTACAACATTCCTACTGGCAGACACAAATAGAACAAGGATGACAAGGCTAACTAAAAAAAAAAAAATTAAAGAAAAGCACAAATGGAGCAATGTTGATTGGTCTAGATGATTTAGGTTACGTTGGAAAATAACCACCAATAAGTTGAGTTCAAACACCGACATGGCAGGAAAAGAACAAAATTAATGAGGAGCGATTGAGGAAAAAATGGATAGAATTAAATTGGCTAAAGGAGCACAAGAAATGTAATAAGTACATGGAGAAAATTCGAATAGAGTGGGCAGGATATTTTAAGAAGATAAGGGGAAACAGATGAGAAATCAGGTAGAGAGTGAAGTAATAAAAAATCGAACATAAGACATGTAGATTAGGGGCACGCATGAGTGGAGACACAAAGAAAATGGACCAAGCTATAGCTACAGGGATGGGAAATAAAAAATGTGTACGCAAGAAAGTAGCTGATGCGTAGATGAGCTATGATCAACAAAAAGGAACTCAAGTAGAATAATAATAAATTTGTGAAGCATTAATGCAGAAGTAGAGTCGATCCCCCGCATACAGTTGATTAGGCAAAGACGAGACTAGACTGTTGGATTTCTTGCATGGAATCATCAATGGAATGGGGAATGTAGACCCCCCCCCCCCCCTTCCCCTTCAGTGAAATCATGGGGAGGGGGGTTTTTCAAATACATCTGAACCATCTCATTGTAGGAGCATTGTTTTCCTCATATTGTTATGGGGTCCAATACTATATGCATGGTTCAAATATGTCCACACCTGATTATTGTGTAATGTATATATATAACATATTTATAGCATATAAATGTGAAGAAGGCCAATGAATATAAAAGGTTTGAGATA
The DNA here is from genome assembly GCA_034641835.2 of Pinus albicaulis. Classification (NCBI taxonomy): domain Eukaryota; kingdom Viridiplantae; phylum Streptophyta; class Pinopsida; order Pinales; family Pinaceae; genus Pinus; species Pinus albicaulis. The sequence continues at coordinate 1,266,197,783 of CM076574.1, read as the reverse complement.
TATATGACAAACATTTATATAGTTCTTAATTATATCATAATACTTATGTTATATAAATTTGGAAGTGGGGTCTTGGAGCATTAATTTTTGTATGCATAAGTATATGATATATATAAGAATATCCCATGACTCTTATTTTTATATACAGATATATATATATGGTTGGAAATCGGGGTTCCACATGGTATGCATTATATGTATATATATATATATATATATGCAAGTGGGGCCTGGGAGCATTTAATTTTGTATACATAAGTATATGTATATAATAAGGTCCCAATAAACTTATTCATATATGCATATATATATGTTTGTAAAGTGGGGTCCCACGAGGTGTCTATATATATATATATAAGGTGTTAGGGAAATAATCTCAGAGGGGGTCAATCCCTATTACGACTATGAGACTTATCCGCCAACATAAGTGTGTAATGTGTATTAAGGGGAAGGTGAGTCATGCCAGTTAAACAAACATAGTGTGATGTGGCATTAGGGCCTTCTACCACATGGGTGCCAAATGACATAACAAAGTTCTCTAACATAGTGTGGGAGGAGAATTTTAAAATCACATAACTTTTATTTCCACAATCTGAATATGGAAAAGTTTTATATCACCAGAAATGTTTTGACAAGATGGATATCATAAATTAGGTGGTTTTAGTAGTAAAAGAGAAATAAAGTAGAAAAAAAATATACCCCATTCTCATAACTACACATTCTGAGTCAGGTTAATGTTATACAATATTTTTTCACACTCCCAGTCTTGTATCTTGAGGTGTCGCACTTTGTGTCGTCAATGTCACAAGTGTCACAAAATGATGAAATTTGTCATGAATAATGTATTCACCATGAAACATTTTTGTGGTAATCAAAATAATATCCCTAAAGAAAAGGAAGAAAAATTGCCTTGGAAGAATTCTGAAGAACTTGTCAAAAACCTTTGTTTGCAAGCCCAACGCATTTTTCATAGCTAATGTCTCACGATAGTAACCTCTTGTATTACACATGTCTAGTGTTGCTAGCATGAATTTAATCAGGAAAATCCACGCTGGTCCTCTTCAGGAAGTTTTTTCCAAAATGGAGGAGAAGCTTCTCTTACTAGAAGGCTCGAGAACGACGACGTGGTTTCAGGTAGTTGATGATTGGAATGAGACCTCCCATTCTTGGCCCTTGATCCTCCTTCCATGGATATATCACTTGAGATGTGGAACTACTACCTCTTTTTGTGGATCCTCAACTCCTTGTCCTTCCCTATAAATTAAATCCTCACCATGCACTCTTGGTTGGTTGACATCCTAGTGCTAAATTGTGCCCAAATGATGTCCATTTCTAAAGGAGAGGAGGTGATTAAAGGTTAAGGCTTGGAATTTGGAATCTCTCATAAAGGAGACTTCCAAAATAAAGGCTTGACTGGTTGTACTTATCCCTTTTCATTATATTAATAATACAATATATGTTTTCTTTCCATAAATGTGTCAATTATTTTCCATTTATTGTAATGTTCCTTGATCTGTTACATGATTTGTATTAGAATGCATCATGCTTTGTATGATATTTTTATCTACACTTGATCTTTCTTGTAGACATTCATCTACACTAGTGAAGAGGAGATCGTGAGCTTGGAAGTGAAAGAGTCAAGGTCAACATCAAGGGTATTAGTATCAGAGAGAAGTAGGAGATCTATCCTCCTTTATATTTTCTAATATGGATAAGGAAAGTTTGGATTTAATTGTCCTCGTTTGGTGCTAGATCCTCCCATAGGACTAGAGGGATCATTTATGTCCACATAAAGGATTTATTTGCGCAAAAAAATGGCGACTCCACTGGGAAGCACCTAACCCTTCAAACCTCCTTTTTTTGGTCATTTTTGTTAAGTTTGGCCAACCTCCTAGTAATCTGTAACTTTGATTGATTATAGATCTGCATTTTGAGTGGTGTGTTGTTTAGAGTGTCAAACCTGGATCTCTATTCAAATATTTTTATTTTTTCCCAAGTTTTTCTCGCCCAATGTGTTTGTTCTGAAAAATATATCAATGTCAGTGTGGATTTTACTGATTACAGTCATGCTGAAGTCCCTGGTTTCCATTCTATGCCTACGTTAGTCCAAAAAATTGAGATTTCTTAGGGTTTTTGATAGAAGGTCTGGAATGTCTTGATATCTAATGTATTTTTGTTGCTCTGTGTGCGTAAAATTTTGACTTATTGTTGTTATATTATTTTTGGTTTGCAAAAGTTTGTTCCATGTTTAAGTAGTGAAAATGAACTTTGTTTGAATATTTGGTTCTTTGGGTAATTGAATTTATTGGTTTTTTTCTTGCATATGTTACTGATTTGCTATCTGATAAGAATTTTTAGTTCTTTTGGAATCCAAAAACAAATGGTATTTTCATTTTTTAAGCTTTCATCTCAAATTTTATCATTAATTCTGGAAATTACGTTAGATTACATTGCACTGGAAAGTTTTTTTTAGATTTTCATTAAGCATAGATTACATTACTTAGTATTGAAATTTGATAAGTGTATCATCATTCAAAAAAAAAAATCATGCAGGTGAACTTTAGGGAATTAAAATTTAGTTCCCTCTTGGTTGTTGCATTGGAATTGCGAAGTTGAAAGATTTATTCAGGAAGCTCTTTTTTGCTGCATACATGTTTGCACTTAGTCCCTTCACTAGATATCTTTCATTTAAAATGAAAAGAGTTTTTTCTTCATATTAGATGCATAATGGGTGTGTTCAAGTGACATAGATTTTTGAGCCTTGAAACCAAAACGTAATTCAAGATCAACTTCAAAATTGATCTCAATTAACCTAAGGAGCATTTGGAACATTAACAAAAACATGTAGAGGTCTAGGCTAGAGACGTGTTCCGATGTCATTAAATGTAGGAGCTGTCGTTATTTTCCAGTGTTGCATCCTAGGGGTGATATCCCATTCCACGTATGGAAGTGTATAGGATCATTCCCCATGTACCTTTGGGTATATCGAATGGTGCTCCACGCATGGAATTATATCGGATTGCTTTTTTTTGGGTCACTGATTTGTCATCATTCTCACTTGTCTTTGTCATTAATTAAGCCATTACTTCCAACCATCCATTGCAAAAATTCACTCACTTGCCACCATTTTTACCATAATTCTTCATGATGTGTCTCCATATGTCTAAGGGGTTAATTAACATCATTTTCCTTTAGTTTTAGTAGATTAAGAATAAATTTACTTGGATTTACTAACGATAGTTTTTCTAGTGCAAGATTATGTAGCCTAGTCATGTTTCCGTAGCTATCTCCATGGTTGAGGTAGTAGCACCACTCTAGAAGGAAATATGACACATGGAAATTTTTCTCAAGGTTCCAATATGGATTTATATTGGTCAAATTCCACCCAGCTCGCACGTGTGGACCTCTAACATCAAATCAAGGGAAAAACGTAGTAGTTTTCACTAGTCAATTTCAAACGCATTTTATAAGAAACTTAAAGTGAATTTCGGAAAAAAAAAAAAAAAACATGGGTTTTGTTCAGAATGGGCCCAATTAAGTTTATAGAAAATGGTTTTCACAAATTTGTTACCATTTTAGATATTTTAGAAGTTCTCTGGAGCCTTATTTTGCAGAATTCATGGATATACGGTTTTTCAATTTGTCATTTAATGCATAGTCAGCAAATAGGCCAGAATGAGTTGTTCTTTAGAAAATTCATGGCAAGAAGATCATTATGAAAAAATATGGGCTCATCTTCTATCCTAAAATCCTTTAAAACATATTTGATTTTATTCTCAAATTGATTTGTGGAGATCTCATGGCCAGAATTCATGCAATGAAAATTTGAGTTTCTAGTTTCTTCAAAGATCTATAAAACCAATGTAATCTATTTGATTAGGGAGAGGATTGTTTCAACAACTCTTTTTTGAAATTAAAACTTTTTTTCTTTCTTATTTACCAGCTGTACAATCACAATGCATGGATAATTAACTTGTGAAAGCTTGATAGTGCTACTTGCTTCTTGTAGGAAGGCCCCTCGAGATAGCAAGGTCTTCATTTATTAATAGTTAGTATTTAAGCTCATATTTCATGTATATTTTTGTAAATTCATTTGTGTATTTGAGTTTTTATTCTTAGATACAAGTTCGAGATTTTTTTTGCTAATCATTTTATTGTTCACGGGAAGAGATATTTTATATGTACATGGATAGATTTATGTTGTAGTGATTTTCAATTTCATATTCAATCTGGGTCATTCATTAGGCGGATAATCTGACAGTAGAAGTTATGTTTAGTTTAGGGTTTTTTTCCCTAGAAGGAAACCCCCTCTTTTGTATAAGGGTATTGTATTACGACTTTTTATGGTGTGTATACTCCGAGCGATAAATCACAAGGGGGACTGTGTGAGAGAGTAAAGGATATTACAACGAATCTTCTATAGGTTTTGTCTCTTCATTTTTGCTGGATAATATAAAGTAAGGACTGGTTGTTTGTGTGGACGTAGTCTAAGTTGGGTGAACCACATATATCTATGTCTCTCTTGTTTTATATGCTATTTATGTGTTTGTGTTTCTACATATTTTATGTGTTCCATTTCTTTGTAATATATAATTTTCTAACGCTCTTTTCTCCCAATGATAAGTTAGTAAGTTTACAGGGTATATGTTTAGGAAATACAAGTAACAATATAGTATAATGCAGTGCGGTAATCGAACTATTTTTAGAAGCTATTTTTCTTGGTTTTAGAGCGTTGGTTGTTAAACTTGATTCACAACTCATTGTATTACAATTAAACATGCATTATTTCATTAGAAATTATCATATTTTAATAATGTTTGCATGTTCATCTCTTGGAAAGAAATTTTGATTACATAACATGTCAACACATTTCGAGACATCTAAATACATCAACAGATGCATTAGCTAATCATGTTTTAGAACAACATTTGCAACACTTGTACAAGAAAAACCATTGAAATATAGTAACATTAGGTACATAAGGTAAAACATGTATATATATATATATATGTGTGTGTGTGTGTGTGTGTGTGTGTGTGTGTGTGTGTGTGTGTATGTATGTATGTATGTATGTATGTATTTGGCAAATTATTTGTTACATAAAAAATAAAAATTTGTGTTCTTAGACACATGGCTTGTCGAGCCTACATAAGTGCAAAAATAAAACTAGAGACATGTATATATGACAACATGATACAACCCTAACAACTTGGCCCAACAACCGACACAGTCTAGTTGACACTCCCATGGTATGCCTATGATACCGAAGTGGCACGTCATCAATAGTAGCATAATCTGGAATGCCTCTAGTCAAGGCCTCTATATTGTGCTCCACCTACACCATATGATCAATTCCCTCGACATATGGTCCATCCTCTAGCTCTCATGCCACCCTCCTCGCTATCAGAGAAAACCATGGAGGTATTTCTAGTCCCACATCTATAGAATATCACAAGTCTCAATCTCGGATCACATGATTAAAAAAAATAAAAATTTTGAAATTAAAAATAAAATTCTTTACTTGAGTCATTCCACTGTGTTCCAGGTGTCATTGGGAGATCAACATCTCCTCAGAAAATTTCCCAACATAAGCCCAATCATCCACCATGATGAGCTACTGACATAGCCATACAAAAAATGCAGGTGGAAAAAACATTTGTTTCCCACCTCCATGATGAGGCATCAACTATGCCCACCGCAGAAAACATGAATCCCTGGGTCCGGGAGTTTCTACCTCCACTCACTGATACCTGAACAGAGGAAAACACTTTAGAAATAACACCAACAAAATTGACCCATAGCCAAATTTTTTTAGCTTACGTGTCTTGCACTTGGTAAGTTGGTCTTTAAGATTGGCAAGTAGCCCTTCGCACCGGTTGAATATGGCAGGATTGAGGCAATCCACTACATACTGAAAGTGAGATTTGGTCACCTCATGAAGAGCTTTGACCCTAGCCACTCGAGCTATAGTGTAGAGGAATGTTCTTAATGGAATATATTTGACATGTTTGATGTCTATCTTCCCACTTTTTGTTTAATGAGAACCATGGGTACAATTCCTGGAAATTAAGATATCAGTGCTTTCTCCTCCTGCATGAGCACCATACAATTGTAATCATTTTCCTCTCTTGGAAAATCTTGTGATGAAATATATGTCTTCCACCTCTATATCTATCTCTTGGTCTCCTATCACAAACATCTGACAGTCTACATCCCACCATCTCACCAAATACTGTAGTAAATCCACTTGGGCTCTGATCTCAGGGGTACAAAAGAACTTAAGTAACTCGCATATGTGAAGAGCCCTTATGAAATTAGGGTCTTGTGATGCTCGATGATCTTCTACTTCATGGCCTTTTTCTTTCCATTCAATTTCCATTTTTTTCAAGGCATAACCTGCAAAAAATCATTGGAAAATAATTTAATTAGATTCCATGGAGGAAAATCTATAAAATAACTAGTAATTTTTTTATATTTGATGAAAATTTTTACTTCACGACACCAACGCATGTGTCCCTAAATTTTTTAACACTGTCAGTGCAATGGTCCTTTTGAGCTCAGGGAGGGCAGCGTGAACCTGAAGGGTAAAATCCGCATTGGCCTCCCATGACCCCCTTTTTCTTCAAACACCCCCAGCTCCCTGTTCTATGGATCAAATCACTTGAAATTACTACTAAATTGTAGAGGATGGAAAAAGCTCTTACCTGTGATAGATAGTTCGTTGAATGGTGCTCTGGATCGATCACACTCTTCGTCTAAAGATAGGGGGAAATTTAGGGAAAAATGTGCTCTCCAATTCAAAAAATGACAAATGGAAATTTTATTTTTAATTTTGGAGTTTATATAAAAATTTTAAAGTAATTTTACCATTTAGGAAGTATTTTTACCTATATTTGTATATTTTTCTCAAACTGGGTAACATTTGTTCACTTGTGTAGCAACAAGTTATTACTAATTGGCGATGGTAATTAATTTTGTTGAACTATCGAGTTTCATTTTATCACTTTTTCGAACTCGTAAGAAATAAATGAAAAAGGGACCCCCCCGGAGTCATATTTTAGCTCTTTTCTGACTCTTGAAATATGAAAATATTGTCAAGCACTTGTCTTTTCGAACTCGTAAAAGTAAATGAAAAGACGTCTACTTAGTATAAGTTTAACCCTTTTTCAAACTAAGATAAACTAGTTATGGAAAGGAATGCCTTAGTCAAACATGGCTAAGAGGTTCTCTTGAATATTGTTGTTACACCATTTTTTGGTCATCTAACCTACTACTATTAGATGGACCTAAGTACACCATGTAAGACCAATTTTACCCTCAGTAAAATTGCTTTCACTATGAAAAATAACTTAGTAAACCACCTTTATTAAGTTTTTTATGGTCTAAACAGGAAACCCCATGAGGAAATATTAAATAAATCCACATTTGTTTGATTTTCCTCAAGGAATAATTAATTAAAAAATAGTTTAATTAATATTCCTAGTCATATTTAACCCAAAAGAGGAAAATTAATTAGATAAATTATTATTTATCTTATTATTTTCTAGGAATAATGATTTAAACCTTATTTAAATAATATTCCTTATTAAATTTGATTAAATCATTCATTAATAATTAAATAAATCATTATTTATTTGATTATTACTCAACCACATCCTTAAAATAATAAATAAATCATTTATATATTTACTATTTACAAATAAAGGAATTTGACCCAAGTCAAATTCTTTTTCCCTCCAACAAATATAATAAAATATTCCATAAAAGTTGGATCTTGATTTGGTTAATAATATTTTAATTATGCACTAATATCTAGACTAACTCAATATTTTGTTATAAATAGGAGGGTTTATCCATTCATTCACTACCTTTTGTTGCCTAAAGATCACTCTAGATATACACTTTTGGTCTGACTTTGATACACCATCATTGTCATATTTTTCTACCATTTTTCTTGTGAGCTCCCTTTGAGTTCCATTTTTTGTCTCGGTTTTCTACACGATCAAGAGAGAGGGATTTTAGATCTGAAGTGCTTAGGACTTATAAGAACCCATCCCATTGAGGAGGACTGGTAACATCCTTCTATTTTCTCCTCCCAGGTGCCATAAATACAAAATTCTTTAAACATATTCTTGTCTTTTCTATTGGATGCATGGAACAACTCTTGTTTTTATTTACTGCTTAATGTCTTTTATTACATAGATCTAGATTTTTGTAGCACTTATCTTGGTCAAATAATTTCAGATCTAAAGATATTGGCAACCATATTTTCTGTTAGGGATGTTTGTTATGCACAACTAAAGTGATCCTTTTCCATACACTTGCGATTAAGATTCATACTAACAACTGGCGACTCCACAAGGGTTTACAATTACAACCTCTGTCATTTTTCATATCCCTGCATATCCAACTACTTCAAACCCTAGGATTTCTCTTCAACTTCTTGTTTTGATTTTTCTTGATGTTTTTTTTAACCTCTAAAACCCTAAAACATTGAAAATTCTAACTTTCGTGTGTTTTCAGACCTATTGTGCAGGTGACAGGCATCAGCTACTGCTGAGATGACAAATTCTTCTAAAACCTACTCTTGAGAGTTTCGGAAGTTTAGGTCACACTTTTTGGGCCAAAACTTGTGACCTGAACCTCCAGGGCATAGAAAACAACCCAAAACCTGCGACCTCTGCAGAAATCAGGTCAGAAACTGCGACCTGGACTTTTTGCAGGAGTTTTTCTAAAAGTTTTTTGGGTTTGTCTGGGCCTCTGTTCAGGGTTGTCTGACCTCCATCTCCACCCGTTTTGGACCTATACTTGTTATGTTTTACTCATCTAAGTGGGAACCTAGCCCTTTAGGGCTTCAGTACCCTCCACCTTTTGTGGAAGAGTTTTAACTGCTACAGGTTGTCTAAAATTTCAGGGTGTTCAGCCATTTTTCAGATCTGATACCTTACCTTCAGATCCACTTCATATTGGATATTTATCCATCCAAAACACCTCCTTTTAGTTTTGTTTGGGTTGTCCTCTAGGGTCCCCTCCGCCTCCCTCCAGTTTATAGCCTTTCACCACCTCATTTACAGTAGTCTTTCCTCTGATTTTTTGCTTTTTTTCTGCACCTATTTCTAGCAGATTTGACCTTTAGGTCATTGTCCCTCCCGAATATAGATCTATTGGATATTTTGGTGTGTTTTGAATAGATTTTTTCCCACCTACAAACTAGTTGTTGAAAGGCCCGCCTCCTTGGGTTTAGATTAATGCATATTTAGTTGTTTATTTTCTGTTATTGCAATTTCATATATTGTTATGTGTAGGTTTATTTACAGTTGTACAACACAATTTTTTCATTTTTTCTCTACAACCATCTAGGTTTAAAAATTAAAATTTACACACTCAACACACACACCCTAAGTGAAGAAGAGCTTGGTTAACACCTCCAAGCAAAGACTTTAACATTGAAATCAATTGATCCTGCACCTCTATGCCCTTGTTTCGACATTGTAATCAGTTGATCCTGCACCTCTTCGCCCTTGTTGGTATCTCTTCCCTTTGTGACGTGTTTGTGCCTTCACCATTGTGCCACCAAGGCGTTTATCCTATTAGCCACCTATAAAATTTGTTATATCAAAAGGTGGCTAAATAATTTTTTGAGCCTTCAAGAAATAGGTTTTATTGCTTAAAATGTTATCTCTTGAAGACTCATGAAGACATCATGCCCTTTGTTTAAATCTTCACTGCTGTTTCCCTTTCGAACTCAGAAATTATGCTATTTTCATAGAGAAAAGACTGCTGCAAAATCTCATTTTTCCCCTCCTTCACTCCAAACTAACCTTCATTTTTCCCCCATCAATTTCCTCATTTTTCATTTATTCCCCTTTCCCCTTCATGAAAATCCTTTTACAAGGTTTAAACTCACTTTTAAACTTTGCCGAAACCCCCAAATCCATCAAAAACCTTGAAAAATTTCATAGAAAATAAGTTTTTTGACTATGGGCTTAAGCCCCTTTCATATTGTTACAAATTTTACATGCATTTCTTGCTTATGCCAGGGTTACATATTGGTCATGCTTCAGTGTTCTCCATGTATGCTTGCTTCTGTGATGTCATATGTTGAACATGTATTGGTCATTCATGATTGGTTATACATGTCAAGTGGGTACCTATGGTCAATTTTGCATTGGTTTGATTGAGGTTGTTGTGCATAAGTTAATTGTATGGAATTAGGTCATCATGATGATATTGGTATGTTATGATGATAATGTGGTGGATAAGATAGAGCAGGAGATGCAGATCATTAAAGTGACGTTGCAACAATGGAATTTGGGGTAAGAGGGGACCATCATACAAGTTTGTATGTTTGGCATGCATGTATGTGTTGCATGGTTGTTGTAAGAATTAGGGTTAGACTTATATGTTTGTCATTATTGTTATTAGGGTTACATATGTGATAAATTCTAATTGACCAGCGTAGTCATATGTATTATGGTTATGTGTATGCCTTTCATTCTATTGATTTTATGGTTACATAAAAGATAGTGTGATCATATGTACATGCATTGGTTAGTAAAGCATGGTATTAACTTGATGACTATGTTATATGTTGTTGATGAGCATGTTATATGTTAACTTATTATTTTTTTATGTTAGTTAACTTGATGATTACGGTTATAGAATTAATATCTCGATGTTATATTTATCATGCTAAATTGGATTGACCTATGCAAATGGTTAGGGTTATGACATTCAAGTATGAGTCGACTTAATTGTGAAATTGTGTCGTACTAATATAGGTTGAATATGTATCTATGATTGCTACGCATGAATGACATTTTTTATGAGTTTGTGATGTGAACATGTTAGCTAGTTACTATTATGGATATCATGACCTTATTTAGGTTTGAGTTGATGTGTTGTGAAGTTATATTGTGGTAAAATATATTGATTGTGCAAACAAGATAGCCTCCTCTAAGATACATTAGGGTATGAGTTTTCTTATATTGTATACTTTGTACTTGAATGTTTTATTAAGTTGTCTATTTGGTGTTTGAGTGTTGGTGTCTATTTTGTCCTCTATTTATTGTTTAATGTTTGATTAATTGCATGATATGAGTATATGTGCCTATAAAATTGCATGAAGGAATGATCCTGTTTTAAGATGGTTGTGCTAACAGATATGTGTTGAGATATATGGTATATACTTGAGTGTAAGTAGGTGATATTTGTAGCATTATGTATTATGACCAATGAATGTGATTTGATTGTTGATTATGACATGGTTGTTGGTCTCAGTAAAAGTTGATTTCTAATTGATATATATGTTGTCTTGATGTTTGGTACATATGGCTAACATGTGTGTTCAGTTACAAGTCAGCGTGCTTGGCACAAAAAGGTAATGCAACTAGCATGTTGTTATGTTTATTTACGTATTGACGGTTATGTGATTATGGAAGTATGATGCAGGGGATTACATGGCAAGATACTACCATGAAATCTTGAACAAGGCTCAGGTTGTGATTTTCTTTGGAATTATTGGGAACCATGGGGATTGAGTTATGGTGTTTGTTGCTAGTCTTGTGCTTTCAGACTTTTTTATTTGTTTGACCTTGATTTATGGTTTTGATTGCATCAAGTGCATGATCATGCCACTTTGTTCATGGTGTCATATTGCTATTGGTTTTCCATGGTTTTATTCTTTTGTTTCTTGTGCTTTCCTTTTATTTTTTGAGTCTTGGAAATTGATTGGGGAAAGAGGAAGTTAATGGATCTTGGGAAGAGATGAATGAAACCCAACAGGTAATGAAAGACTTGGATGAAGTCGGTGCATGTATAAAGGCAATTAAAGGCAAGAGTATGATAGTGAATTGGATTAGTTGTGTGCATTGGTGTAAATGAATGGTGGAAGGAAAATCATGAGAAAGGTAATCAAGTAAGGTAAATTCAATAGACTTGTGGCTTCAGATGCCTTGGCTATGTTGGGAATTGTTTTTCTCAATGATGTGCATACTATGCACGCATAAAGGGAGTTCTCTTAACCTAGACCTTATGATATCTAGTAATTGTGTGGTGATCATCATGATGTTGATGTTTACATATGTATACATGTATGTATGTATGTATGTATGTCATTTATGAAAGTATCGTCATGGATCATGGTTTTTTGATGCTAAATATTTATATGTATATATGTGTGTGTGTATGTCATTGTCTGACAAGATGATGATTGTTTTATGATTATGTATATGTATGTATCTATGTATCTATGTCACTCTATGACAGGGTTTTCAGGGGTATTTCTTGTGGAGGAATGATTGCTTATGCAGATGAATGACATGAATATGTGCTTGGTCTTATAAGGAATCAAGTGGGAAGAGTAACTCTGATAGATCTATGAGGTCAGTATCATGTGGACATGAATTGATATTATATGCTTGTAATATGCCTAGGTTATGGAAAGGTGATGTTGAGGGGTACATTAGAGAAGTGAAAGTAGTATGATCTGCGTCATGCTAGGATAAGCATGGATAGTGGAAAGAAACTAGAATCAAGGCTTCTTGTGGGGTTAGTGTGTGTTCTGTAGTTGTGCACTACTATTGTTGTGTATATGTTGTGCATGTTGTATATTCAGTGATTGTACCTATGATGATGTGTACGTGTAACATATGTAGTATTATGTACCTATGATGTTGTATGTTGGTTGTATATGTGGTGTTGTGTTTATATTGCATATGCAATGCTAGGTATAGATGGTTTTATGTACATGTTGGATATGTAGTGATGTGTACATATCGTACTATGTGCATGTTGGATATGTGGTGTTGTGTACGCATGACGCTATGTACATGTTTTATATGCAGTGTTAGGTAAACATGGTGTTGTGTGAGTGTTGTACATATGGTTTTGGCGCATGATTATACATGTGGTGTTGTGTGCATATGGTGTTGTGTACATCTTGTATACGTGGTTTTATCTGTAAGTGGTGTCGTGTACATTTCGTGCATGTGGCATTGTGTGCATGTGGTGTTGTGTACATGTCGTGCATGTGGTGTTGTGTACATGTGGTATTGTGTACACGTTGTACATGTGGTGTGGTGTACATTTGGCGTTGTGTACACATTGTGAGGTGGTATCGTGTGCATGTGATGTTGTGCACACATTATGTAGGTAGTGTTTTGTACAGGTGGTATTGTGTACATGTTGTGCATATGGTACTAGTATACATGTGGTATTGTGTGCATGTCGTACATGTTGTGTTTCGGGCATGTGGTACTATGTGCATGGTGTAGTCATGATATCGTGACATGTGTATTCATTGTGTTTTACTATGTATATGTATATGCATTGTGTTGTATTGTACATCGAGCGTAGGTGTATGTGTTGTGTTGTACGCCGAGTGTAGGTGTATGTGTTATGTTCAGTACTAGACGTGGGTGTATGTATTGTCTGGTGTTTTCCACCTTGTGTGGATGTACGTGTTGTGATGTGCATTGCATGTATATGTACATGAGTGAAGAGAAGAAAGGGCACTGGGTGTTTATTGGGTGTGGAAACTGATCCATTGTGTATACAAAAGAACAAAGGTAGGATTAAGGACCAATGAAGTATAGGTATCGATATTTTATTTTAATTATATTATGCATGTGATCTACGATTTTGACTTATGATAATTACATGTGATTTATGATTATGGTTTATGATGATTGCATGCGATTCATGATTTTGACCTATGATGGTTGTTTTTTTAGCTAACCATATGTGATATGTTTATACATGATGATTTGATCGAATAGTTGGTTTGACTTCTTGTGATAAGAAGTGAATAGAATTGAAAGTGTACCTTATTAACGAGCTACCAATGAGGTATGATGTGAATTTATTTCAATTTATTTTGAATATATTGGTAGTTATGTGCTTGGTACATGAAGCACAAAAATTCTTGGTTGGGTGGTTGAAAATGATTGCAACATTAGCAGCAACAAAAAAAGGAATTGAGATATGTCGTAGTATGATGGTAAAGCACTTCAGGAGCAGGGTCATTATGGGACACTGGTACCTAATAGTGTCCATTTATTTCCATGAGCATGTTATGAATGGTATGAGGGTTTTGAGGTAGGTGCATGCCTTGCTTGTTTGACATTTACATGTGAAGAAGCCTTGCGAAGGGATGGACTGCCTGGGATGGGGGTCCGAGTAGAACTTGGAAGGCGTGTGACTACATGGAAGGAAGTGACCAGATTTCATGAGGGACTGTGTATCAAAGAAGGGAAGGTCAGGGATGGAATTTTTTTCGTAATTACCATTTACATATGGAATCAGATGCACATTGGGAGTGTGCCCTGGAACAATGAGCCAGTAATTGTTTACTGATGGTACAGTAGCATAGGATTGTAGCGCTGGACATTGGATGCATATTTGGCTCTAATGGTGGATTTTGGACTTCCTAGGAAGAAAGTGAATCCTAGTACTACTTGGAGGGTGGAGGTGTTAGCCTTTGGATTCCCTTGTTGCAGATACAAGCATTCTATCCTTTTATCTGTCGGTTGAGGAAATGTGCATACGTTTATATATGTATATTATTGTAAATATTATATCATGTTGGATTTATAAAGCTCTATAGACATTATGGTTTAATATATGGTTGTTATTGTAAATACCGTAATGAGTTATGTCATAAAGCTCCAGTACACAGTATGTTTATCATGTTTCAGCAGTGGTCATTGTAAATATTGCAATGAGCTATGTTATAAAGCTCCATAGGCATTATGTTTTGTTTTTAGGAGTTTTCTAGTTTGTAGGTGTTATTGAACACCGAGGATGGTGTTCCCCCAAAGCAAAGGGTTCTATAATAGCCCTAGTTTAAAATCCATGTAAAAATATATAAGACTACTGTGATGGGACATGTATTCCAAGCTTAATGTTGGGCAAAAAATCCCAGTTGGTGCTCATTTGTTTTATTATGGCTAAAGTAAATTAGCAAAGGCAAAGGCAAAGGCTTTAGAAAGGAAAAGTGGAAATTATAGGCACTTATTTATGAAAATAATGGAAATTATGAGGAAAGGAAGGTGAAAGGTCACACAGGTTGCATGTGGCGAGGAACATGAAGGAAAATAATGGAAAATTGAAGAAAACAGAGTCCTCATTAATAAAAGGGCTAATGAGGATTAGTTGGTAAGATTTTGTTCAATGTAGTTTTGGAACTCTCATTATTCTCTCTCTCTCTTTCTCTCTCATGCTCTTGGATACTTAGAGTTTTCATGGATCACTCTTGGAGAGTGTACCATACATGGATATTTGGAGCAAGAAGGAAAATAAAGAGCAGTAAAGTGAAATATTACATCGACATCAACATCTACAACAAGTTCTAAGTGAAAATATTGAGTTGCATGTATGTTCTCCTCACTAGTTTTGGCATGCATGGTGTATGCATGTGGATTTTCCTAGCCTTCCCATTTCCTAAATAGCCATCGTGTTTTGGGTTTATTGTCATTGATTGTTTTATGGTTGGTTCTCATGATTCCTTTAGTTGTGGGTTGAGTTACTAGTCCTGGAAGCCTTGGTTGGACAAACGCTTTGGATCCTGACAGACAACTGTTGATTTGAGTTACTATTCCTTGAACCTTGGTTGGAAAAATGCTCTAGATCCCTAGGTGGGTCGAGTTGCTAGTCCTGGAGCCTTGGTTGGACAAGCGCGCTGGAGCCCAAAAATAGATGGGGTTGAGTTACTAGTCTTGTAAGCCCTGGTTGTAAAAAACAATCTAGAGCCTTGGAACAACTTTGATATAGACCAATCCGTGATGGTTTTGATGTCCGACCATGAGTTGGAATCATTGGTTGAGGTTTGAGGTGGTTTTGCCTTAGGAAGTCTAGGATTGGTTGTGATTGATGTGTTTGATGAGATCCCACATTCATGCTTTGAATATGGCACGGGGGTGATTGGTTGAAGAGAGACTTGGCTCAACCAATATATGGTCAGGTGTAATGTGGAAGTCCCATCCTCGATTGGTTTCTACATTCATTGATGAGCATTTCATTCCCTTGATATTTGGTATGTAAATGTACTTCTTTATATCTGGATTCTATTGATATTGTATCTGTTATCACTCCGCTAAATCCCTAAGGTTGAAGAAGGAATCCCAACAAAGGTAACCATAGACCAACCCCTTAACTTGGTATCTAGCACTACCAAGTTGGAGAGGGATCTCTCCACAAAAATCATACCCAAAAGGGTTGGATGAAAAGGTTTTAGAATAGTTATGAAATGTATAAGGGTTTGATTTGCTTTGATTGGGTTGGGATTGTTGGATGAGGATTAGATCAAGGGGACTAGGTCAAGGAAAATGAGATGGAATTTCAGTCCATTCGATGGAGCAATGTAGGTAGAAGGCTCAACACTTAAAGGTGATTTGGTGAGATGGAAAAATTATGAAAAATTTCCAAAAACAGAGCATGAAAAACATGTATTCTGCCTATCAACTAGAAATTTATCATATAATATACATGAAATGGTTTATGAGCTACAAAAAATTCATACAAATTATCACAGAGAAAAAATATGCCAAACATTCATACCACATGAATCCCAAGGAAATAGCTACAATTCTTCATTAGTTTCAGGCCAAACTGATTACACATGATCAATACACTAGCATACAAATTGATTTCAACTCTGAAAACGAGTCAAAAAGTGCAAGATACAAACCTCAGACAACCTCTCCCAACCTCAGGGGTAGAATCCCTAAGTTGAGGAGCTGATCCACAATAATCTGAATTGATACCTAGAGTGTAGGGAGGCCAAAGTGACTCATCCCTCACTTCCATGAAACTAATTCATTTGACTTCATGATGAAATTTACATAATGTATTTACCCCTAGGTAACTCATACACATAATATTTACATTTACCTTCATCAATCACATAGGTAAAATCATCATTTACCAAGACAAAAGTCACAATTTTCAGTGAAATTTCAAAAATATCAGCAAACTATCAAACAC
This sequence comes from Pinus albicaulis, assembly GCA_034641835.2. NCBI lineage: Eukaryota > Viridiplantae > Streptophyta > Pinopsida > Pinales > Pinaceae > Pinus > Pinus albicaulis. Next base: position 1,266,180,800 of record CM076574.1, on the reverse strand, counting down.
ACCCTCTCTTTTGTAAACACGCCCTCCATCTTATAGGTTGTTTTTGACTTGGTTTCAAGTGTCCAAATTGGATCCAAGGTATATTTTTGGAAATACCTTCAATTCTAGTTTCTAGATATGCCTTCATTTTTCAAAATGAAGGTCATTTTCCCTGTCAAAATTCATTTCTCCCAAAACTGCTAAACGCGCAGCGCCAGAGCCAAAAATGAGTAGAAACATGATTTTTTAGTGATTTTTTTGCCTTTTTCACCTACTTGTTTTGAAAACAAAGGCTTGAAAAGTGGTTTTTTGATATTTATGAAACATTTTGCATCTAGTGGTGGTGACCTTTTGCTCATAACATGGCTCAAAAAAGAGCACAACGCCAGAAGGAAACACACCCTCCCTTAAGCAAATTTTCCCTCCATCTTGCAGGCCACTTTTGGAGCCCTTCTCGATGTCCAAATTTTTCCCAGGATAGGTATTTGGAAACCTTATTCTATCTAATTTCCAAATATTCTTTTATTTTTCATAATGGACATGATCGGACTGCCAAAAATTGATTCTCCCAAGACTGTTCAAAAAGTGCAGAATGGGGGTGAAAAAATGCAGTGTGCTCTTGCAGGAAACGTTTGGAGGCCTTCCTCAAATCAAAATTGAGCTCAATATATCTCATTGAATATATATCCCTCTCTAGTTATCATTTGAAATATCAAGAAAGTCATTTGGATACTCCATCAAGGAGAAAAAAATATTTTCCCAAGGTCACTCTAGAATTGCAGCAACTCTCCTATAGAAACTATATTTTTGATATTTAAAAACCATGACACGTGTGTAAAAAGTGAAGGAGTTTATTCTTCCATGGCATATTATGGACAAAAAAGTCTCTCACATTTGTCAAATTTATCTCTATTTGTACAAAAACACAGTTTGAAGAAAAACTGGCCCTATGTGTGGCAAATGATTTGTCCCTTGGAATATCTTCTTGAAAAATGATGGAGACATGATTTTTATGAGTTGGAATGGCCTCATAATTTTCTGATAAGACCTCCCTTATGCCTCCTCTTCTCATATGTCTTTGATTCCATAGCAAAACCTAGCTCAGTAGGAGAGGAAATTAGGGTTTGGTGTAGGAAAAACAGGCGATTTAGGACTACCTTGTAGAGGGAGGGGAATGAAGGGGTTAGGGGCTGTATAAATTCTTGGGGAAATTTTGGGGGATAGGGATAGATTTTATAGAGAAGGGGAAAGTGGAATTTCAAGGATTGAGTAAGGGGAAGGGGTCCAAAAGGGAAAAACATAGGCCTAGTCTAGAAAAGTGTCAAATTGTAGCAATAGGCTAGGGCTTGTGGAAAAATAATGATTTTGAGAGATAGGAGTGATGGGAAGTGTTTAGGAAGGTATATCAAGGGTAGGGGAAAGTGTAAGAGCATCAGGATACAATTCTTGTTGATTATTTAACCATGGAAGTCATGAAACCAAGATAAATGTCCTCAAAACCGTAGGAGAGGGAAATGAGCTTTCCAAGCACAACTGAGATACAAATATGGTAAACACAAAACCACTTACTTGGAAATGATAGTTTGGAAACTGAAAATTTTAAGATATTTGATTATTAATACTCCTTCAAAAGATGAATTTGATGGTGAAATGACCAATTTTCATGATTTTGACCTTGTGACCTAATGATGGCACAACATGGAAGAATGAGTTGAATTATGACCATGATGACTATGGGACTCTTTCAATAATGAATGAATTGACCATGATGATTTCCATTGATCATGGAGGTGAAAGGAGTATTAATGATCTCAATACCCTAATCAATGACCAAATTTTTGCATAACCTAGTGGAATGATAAAACAATTCTGATTGGGACTCCTAAAATGGTATGAAAAGAGGATTTTAATCACTGATGGAAGGATGCAAATACTGACACTAACATTATCCATGGTATTTCTGTTGTTATTATGTTGGTTATGAGCATGTATTTTTACAGAGATGATGTATGGATCTCCCCATGTTTTCACTTGTAAATGAATACACATTGTATCTATGGTTAAATATATTGTATTGCAGTTAATTATGTAGGAGAGCAATGCTTCTTAGCTATTCTCAAATAAGTATGAGACCCCTATGCTTATATATGTTGTTTACACATGTATCTTTCATGTTTGTGACATGTTTGAGAAAATTCTTGTCATGGCTAGTGTTAGACATCAATAATTTTTGCTTTTCATACATGACTAAATGCATATCCTACATTTCTAGAAACAAAATTCATGAATATTGTGAGTTCTAGAAATCTCACTACCATCATTATCCTTAAGATAAAATTTTCACTATTTTACCATCTTATCATGTCAAAGTCAGCCTATCACTCCCAGAAGACAAATCATGGGCTCATACCACCATTTTCACTATATTTTCCCACCCTTGACCTAACCACTCTGTTTTGGCTTGCCTAAATTCGTCCACTTGACACCTAGGATCACCAACAAACCTACTCACTCTTGTGTTTCCCGGATACATCAAGCACTGATGGTCTCAAAACTATCTCTGTAGGATCTTTAGATAAATCAATTACATTGTATTTTGGATCTTCAATACATCATAATATCAAAAACTCTATTTTTATACTTAAGGACCCAAAGCCAAGTTTTCAGTCAAAGGCCAGGTCCAAAGAGCCTCCCACTAGGTCATCTAGGGTTTCATAGGTTATAGGATTGTTTTGGTGTTTCAAATATCTACTTTTCTTATGCCAAGAGGTTGCAATCAAATAGGAAGAAGGTTAGCACATGATTTTCCAAAAGGTATAAAAAATCCTTCAAGGAAGGCCTCCTTGGTCAAGCAAAAATTTTGCAAGGGACAGCTGCCCTCGTTGACATTTCTATAGGAATGATTGAGATGGCCATCGACAGAAAAATTGGTAAGGTAAGAGGCCAGTTCATCACTAAGGACAACCATAGTAAAGGAGAGGCAACAGGCCTATGTACAAAGAGAATCAGGGTTTTGTGACTTATTAGAAAAACAGTGTTTCCAAGCAAGGAGCCAGTGCAAAGGCCACAAGGAGAGAAGGCACAACAACACAACTACGCATACATTGAAGATTTTTAGAAATTGTAAATGAAAATGGAAAAAGGTGAGGTGAAATGAACATAAATTAATGAACTTGAAAGGGCTATAGAGAACTTAGAAGACAACACTAATTAATTTCCTCTAACAGCCCTAAAACCTAAAGTTTTGGAAGGATAGGAAAAGCAGGTGAAATGAGGATATTGGGCATCCATCATGATGGCAGAAGGTTTTAAAAGGATATCAAAAGGTGACCTCCATGGTTTTCCCAGGTAAATGGTTTTCACTACATCAAAGGGAGAAATTGCAAAGAGTATAAGTGTGAGGGAGACTAAGCCTTCAAGTGCAGTCAATTGCCCTCAAAATGGTTAAAAGAAGGAAATCATAAGGTCAAATGTCAAAAAGAGAAATCAAGCTAAGCATGAGTTTGTTGTTGAGTAACTAAGACTGTAAAAACTCCAAACCATGACAAAAGGGACCAAATCACTATGTCATAGGCACCTGCAAAAAAAATTAGAAGTGGCCAAGGGAAGACATGGCAAACTTAATTTGTAGTCTTCGTCAAAGTGAATGATTCACTATTAAAAATAGTAAGGAAAACACATGTTTGTATCACTTACACTCAAAGATTTCAAAACGGTATAAAAATATGTTTCTCTTAGTTTCTCAGTAAAGAGAGAGGTTCAACAGTGCCTAGACCTTCACAGATAAAAAGGGGAAATCTTCATCTCCTCAACAAGCCATCGCCATAGGAAGAATGAAAAGCTACCTTAAAAGGTTTTCAAGCCTTCTACAAAAAGGTCAAAGGAATATCAGTGAGAAAAATACAAAAATATTTAAAAAAATTACAAAGTGGGTTTTTGAATTCCATTTATTCAATCTAAAAAGGTATAAAATGCCTTCTTAGTCTTTTTCCATCTCATTTTTTCATCACAAGAGAAAGAAACCCTTCAAAAGAAAAATCAGAGTTTTTTGGTTTTTTTTGGGCAAAGTTTCCCTAGTGCTGTGCGAATCAGTTGACGCTGTGCTTATAGGGTCTGGCGCTATGCTAATCCAGTTTTTCCCCATTCGAATTTACTCTATTGCGCTAATCCGGGGTGGCGTTGCACTCAAAAGTGGCGCTACGCAAATACGGCCCCGACACGCCCAGGACCCGACCGGAAGGCCTGATCGTCGGCGCTACACTAATCCACGTGCATGACTGCCAGTGCTGCACCCACAGGATGACCCGATTGTTTGGGCAAGGCGTTGTGCCAATGCAGAGACCCTCCAAACAAAGAAAAATTTTCCCGAAGGCTTAAATTTACCTTACAAATTTTCCTGCAAGGCCAGCAAAGGAGCTAAACTGGTAAGTACACCCTTCTTTCTACTTATCTCAAATAATTTTAAATCTTTTTGGTGGCTATGAGTAATCAAACCCTAGGTGTGCAAACCCTAGGTCTCAAATGCATATTACACCTTTTTTTTTTCCTCCTTGAACAAGTTAAGTGTCATTTAAGGGAGAGCAAGCTAGTGTGGTTACAATTCATTTTCAAGAGAATATCCCTTAAGCTCCAAAGCAAGCATTCCTAAAACCTAGCCTCTATATCACTCATCTGTAAATATTTCCATCACCACCTTCTTCATTTTTCTATTCCAAACCCTAGTTTGTCCACAAGCAACTCCCATCACCATTTTAGGGGTAGAAGACAGTAGCAGTAGTGACAGGGGTCAAGGGCCTATGAGGCCAAATCACAAAGGAGGAAAGGTGAACAGAGTTGAACCTCAAAGCACAGTGGCTATCACCTCATCTCCCATGATCCTCTCATGTTCCTAGAATATGGGATGTTTTCAATTTTGTGAGAAGGTCAAACTAGTACAGCACCACCTAGAGCTCACAAGGTTGTTTGTCCTCAACCTCCACAACAAACAGGTGAATCTTTGAGGGGTGGATTTTGAACTATCAGTAGATAACATCTCTGATGCTATAGGTATCCCTGTTGTTGGTGAAAAATGGTTTAAGAAGGCTAAATTGGACAAGGATTATTATGAGACATTTATCAAGACTAGGTACAAACAAGGCTGCAAGTCTGCTTTTCCCTTCTTATACCGCAAATAGAGATTTGCACCCTTGATGAAATTTATCATGAAGTAATTCACCTGTGAGGGGAGGTACTCCAGGCTTTATTCCTACCATCTTAGACTCCTCATGCATTTCACAAGGGTTAAGATGCTCAACTTTCCCTACTACCTCTATAGAGGTATGGAAAAAATGTTCTTTGTTGTCTAGAGAAGGAGTCCTCCCCAACAAATGCAAAGTGTATTTCACCATTCCGTGATCAAGATCATGGTATTACATTAGTTGGAACAACAGGGTATACCTTGGGATGTATTCATAGCCCATGAAGTCTGCACAAGCCCACAGCCTCCTCATCAACCAGACTTTCCCTCCTCATCTACACAAGTTCCCTCACCTCAAGGAAACCTCCCTTCTTCCCCTTCTCTTGATACATAAAATGAAGAGGATAAGAGTGGTAATAATGGAAAAATTAATGAAAGTGAGAGTAATGGTGCAAATGAGTCAGCCCAAAGTGAGGAAAAGAGTGAGGATGATGAACAGAGTGTTGACAATGAAGGTGATGAAATCAGTGAAGAATAGGAAAATGATGAGGCAGGGACAGAAATTGATGAGGAAGAAGAAGAAGGGAATGATGAAAGTAAAGAAGGGGCAGAAACAGAGAATGAAGAGAGAAACAGTGAGCATAACAATGATTATAACAGTGACAATATGCAAGAGGATGGTGAGGAAGATGAAGAGCTTGACAGTCAAAATGAAATGAGCATTGATGATGAAAAGGAAGAAACAAAAAATGACGAAGCAGAGATAGAAAATGAAGAAGAGGACAATGACAAAGATGAAGAGCTGGACAGTGCAGAAACTAAAGGCAACTCTGAGACCAATGAGACAAAACACAGTGACAAAGAGGTAGATGATAAGGAAGACAGTAAGGGACAAGACAACAAGGAAGAGAATATTCATGACAGTCATGACAGCTATCATGATAGTCATGACAACAATCAGCCCTTCAACGATTATGACAATGATGAAAGTGCAGAAGATGAAGATGAAGATAACCCTAGTCATGATGACATTGAAAAGGGGGAAGAGGCTCATAGTATAAATGATGATCACAACCATGGCAAAGAGACCAAAAAAATCACCATCACACCTCTTGCATGCACATACCAAAGAGGACCGAGGCTAGTGTTTTTTGCCTCCAAGAGGCAAGGGACCATGCCAAATTCTTCAGCTCAAAAGCCTGACAAGGGAAAACAAAAGATGGAGAAAGGTGAGAAAGGTAAGAGGGCAGGCAAACTAAACAAAAGCCTCAATTCATTGACCTAGAAAGTGATAATGAAGACGAGGAGATGGCCACTAGAATACTGCTCCAAAGAAAAGATGCACAAATTAGGGAGATGGAGAGAGAATTTGAGATGGCTAAGTGTATCACTCAGTATTATAAGAATAAACACAATTATTTTAATAGGATAAAAAGGGGCCTTTCTCTCCATAAAAATATGACCAAGCATTATGCAATGAAAAACAAACTTGCTTGTGCCAAACTGAAGAAGGCCCTCATTGAAATCCAAACCCTAAAGGAAGAAAAAGGTCATGAAAACCTTGGATTTTTGGTATCATCTTCTCAACAGGTCTCACAAACCCCTTGAAGGAGACCTCCACAAATTTTGAGGGAATTTGGATAATTTTTTATTTTTTGTGATTTTGGAGGCCTATTAGCGCAGTGCCACTAGCGCTACACTTTTCCCTGGAGCATCCTCAGAGGGAAAACTCTGCATTTTTGGATTTATCATCACTATTACACTATTCTCACAAATTTTCAGAGCAATTGGAGCAGTTTTAACCCCTCAAAAGGTCAAAAAACACCTAAATTTTCACCATTCTGCCTCCTTTTCAGGCCTGGCACTGCGCACAGAGTAGTGTTGGTATTTTGACATTTTGTATGGGTTATAGGGGCTGGATCAGAACACCAAGAGTATTTTTGGAAATTATACTCATCAAGCTTTCCAACAGGCCATCACGGAGCAAACTGTGACATCGGGAAGGTCTCCAAAACTTGGTTGCAAAAGGACCTATTTTCTGCCTAAGGTGGCACTGCACAAATAGACAACATTGTGTGTTTTGGACCAAAAGTCAACAAAAGACACTCATTCATTGAAAAATCATATTTTAGTGTTTTTTGAGGCAAATCACTCTATAATTAGGTGCTAGAAGTTATTTTGGCATTTATTTCATGGGATATTTTGTGCCTTGGTCCTTGCATGATCTCTTGGGCATTAACGACATTTATGAGTGATTTTGACATTTTCCAACCCTATCTAGGGTTTTTTCCCTCCTTTGCTGAGTTAAATAGAGCATAAGGGCTTTCATTGTAAATGTTTGCATTTGATGAGTTTTGAGAGCAATACATGGTTTTCTTGAGCTTGAAGAAGAAATTGGTTTTGTGGAGTTTCTGAATGCCTTGTTTTGATGAATGATGAAGGAGGATAACTTGCAGGATCCCTGAGCTTGGTTATTGGTGAAGTGTTTCTATCTTATGTTATTCTTTTCTCATGTTTTCATTATGCTTCCATCCTTCTATACTATAGTAGAATAGAAGAGTATAGGTTAAGAAATGTTCTTTGAGGCACCTTTGTCCTTCATGTTTCTATTGTCTTTGTGTTTTCCTCTGTTGGGTTTGTTTAAGGAATTCTTAGATACTCCTTAGACCTCCTTATGCTTGTTTATTCCATGAATGGTTTAATACAGTAGTTTCAAATATTTTTTATGGTTATCCCTGCCTATTTCATGCTATTTAAACTCTATTTTGGAATCTCTCTTTGAAGTATTACTTGTTAGGTTTTAGCCAAAGAGGCCATGTTTTGATCATCCCCTTTGTCCATGCTTGAGAAGTTGCCTTAAGTTTCTTTGTAACTTTATCATTGATGTTTAGGTGTTCCCTCTTCATTGATTAAATTTATTGTTATCTTGAGATGTTTTCTAAATCTTGAAGGTGAAATCATTAAAAGTTAGATTATTTTATTTCTTTCTATGGTTCACTTAATTGTTCATCTTGAATGTTCATTTGCTTAAGTATAATCAGAAAGCTATTTTTTTTCCATGTCTTATGATTATGTCCTTATTTTGATCAGTTTTTGAGACCATCTTGTTTAAAAGGTATTTTTTTAAGGATTATTCACTGCCTTTAGACACCTACTTTGTTCGCTAACTTATTGTTCATTCCACTTCACACATACCTTAAGGATCCATTTGACCAAGCTATATTTTCCCTATTATGCATCTTGTTTCATTGTTAAGATATCCATGACTTTCATAGACTCCATAGCCCAATGATTTTTAGACCTCTAACTCCACCTACTCTACTTGACCATCTTACCCAACCAAAAAAACTACAAACCCTACACTTAACAACTAGCCTAAAATCAAACCCTAAAAGAAAAAATTTCACATCATTTGCATACAATAGAGAGAGCCCTCTTTGAGTCTAGGAAGGCTAGGTCCTAGGACTCCAAATACTGGTCTCATGTTACCCTGTGCATTTGGTCTACCAATCTTCTAAATCATAGGACCCTAAAAGCTAAGAGGGGTCAAAATGATTTCTTAATGATGTGATTGCTTTAGTACCATAATCCTGTTGTTATTTATCATCTTTGAAATTTTCATGAAGTTCTTGGAAAAACTTTAGGTTCTGGGCCTAAAAAGGTGGCTCAAATCCTAGAGATGTAGGCACAGAATTGAGTTTTTGGGGACCTGGCCACAGGAATGCATTATCATTCTTGTGGATATAGCCTCCTAGCTATGGGCATGAAATTTTATACCTGCATGTCTAGGTCAAAGAGGAAAAAATTTCAGTGTCACCAAGGGATAAGAAGCTTGGATGGTTGGGTTACCTCCTTGGGGTGTCGTGGTTGTTGTACAAGGTTTGTAGGTTGTGTTTTTCGTCAGTTCCACTTCCTTAAAGTCACATAGGAGGTTGAATCTCATTATAGTATCCTCTCATCACATTTTTACCCCGGTTGGCTGGTTACTTGGGTATATGTGGGAAGAGGATGTTACACGACATTACATCATTAAATACTCAATCATAAAAAAATTATTCAAGTATATCCATTAGTTCTCAATGCACTTTCAGATCTATCATATCTAAGCCTTCTCCTTGCTCCCTGGTGCACACTTCTTTCAAATAAAATAACACATGAATAATCCATTTCATTGCACACAAATATCCTTGATCTCCTTCTCTTTATATTTCTTTTGCCTTTTCCAATACCACAGGAAAATCCCTTGGTAATGTTGTTGGTATTTGTTTGAAAGGATCAAATAGACGTTTTCAACACAATAATTGGCAATTACCATGTCAATGGCTTCTAGTTTCCTATTTTCCATGGTTCGGATTATGTACGTGACTTTTGTTCATATAACCTACATATGTGCATGACTCGTCTTCACAAAGATCGCGTATACTTTTCAACCTTCACAATTTTCATTCATTCTGTAACTAAACTGCCATTCTCTTTCATATCCTCTGTAATATTTGTATCATCAAACATGTCATCTAAAATAGTTCCATAATCATCATATTATAACCAAGTTGACATCAAGGACATTGTTAGGGTCCCGTGATTTGGCACATTGGCAAGCTAAGTGACAGGGTAACATCAAACCAACTTTGGAGTCCTAGGACCTAGCCTTTCTAGACTCAGAGAGGGCTCAATCTATTAGGCAAAGGATGTAAACTTGTTTACTTTCTATGTATTTGATTTTAGGCTAGTTGTTAAGTATGTTTTGGTTTGTTTTAGGTTTTTTGAGGGAGAACTAATCAAGGGATAAATAGATAAAAATATTTTTAGATCAACTGGGCTATGGGGTTGAAAAGTTCGACACTGTCTCAAATGGTGGACAAGGTATATTGCAGGGTCGATCTGGTTGAGATAAATGGATTCTTTGGGTGTAAGTGAAATGATATGGACACTAAGTTTGTGAAGGAAAAAGAGGTTTTAAGCATAAATAGTTTTACAGCAGACATCCATGTGGTAGGGATGACCATTAATCACTATAAATGAAACTCAAACTGATAAATGCATAAAATAAACATTCACGCGATACATAGAAGTATAAGACCCAAATTTGGGAAAATCGCCTTCATAATTTTGGGAAAACAAATAAGTAAAAAAAAAAACTAAATCTATGAAGAGGGAACTCTTAAACATCATATTTTGAGCTATCGGGAACTTTGAACTAAGATTGCAGAGCATTGGCAAAGGGCAAGATCAAAACAAGACCTCTTTGGTTTAACTAGGACAATCAAATATTCAGAGAAAGGTTTCAGTGATGGGGTTTTGGTTAGCTATGAGTAAGCAGGGCATACCATGAATCATACTAGATAGCATACATAATAACCATTAATGAAATTGATAACAAGTTCTTAGGGAATCAAAGAGTAGTTAAGAATTCTTTGACATAACTAAGAAAGAAAGAAAAAAATAGAAGATGTAATGAATCAGGAAACTTGAGGTGCCTCCATGGGCATCTCTAAAATCTATTCTTTACTGACCTACAACAAGCAAGAAGCATGAAAATATGTATGATAAACTAAGGAAACATAACAGATAAGGAACACTATACCATTCACCAAGCCATGGAATCCTACAAACAGACCTCTTCCACCATCCAAGTCAAACAAGAAATTATCCACTTCATGAGACAAAGAATTTCTTCAAAGCTTGTAATACTATGTATTGCTTTATAACAACAATTTCAACCTTTGGTTACAATGATTTCTCTTGGAATATATAGGCCAAAGAGAAAGAAACCCTCCTAGAGCATCTAGAAGGCCATTGGCCTAATACAAATATCTGATTTTGTCCTTGAGGCTTTGCAAATCCCAACGCACAAAATATCTTCAAAAATATCTATTTAAGCTAATAATAGAAAGAAAATTGGCTTTTAATCACTGACATGGTGATAAAAATAGCTAAACGCACATTTGGAGGAGCATATTCAGAAAACTTCCTTTTTAGCCAAAATGCTACAGGAGAGTAGAAGCAGAAAGAAACTTGTTTTGCAGACAAAGTTTTAGGGACCTTCCGATGTCAAAACGAGACCCGTGATAGCTTGTTGGAAAGCCCTAGAAGTCTAGTTTCTGGAACTAATTGATTTTTTCTAAACTAATCCCTAGAAGTATTTCAAAAGGTGGACTGAGTGAAAAACCCTAGGGGGGTCTCATCTGCTGATATGTGAGGCAGAAAGGTGAATTTTGACTAATTTTTGCCTCTTTGGGGGACCAAAACACCTCCTTTAGATCTAAAAATTTGTAAGTAGCTGCCCCCAATTTTAATCCATCCAAAAAAATTACTTTCATGAGCTGAGGATGCTCCTAGCACCCATGGTAGCGCCTAGAAAAATGTGCAATTAGGGCCAAAAAACCAAAAAAACAAAATCATGTCAAAATTTGCTCAATTTTGGCGAGCAAGCCCCTTAAGGGTTCTTAGAAGAATGCAAGGAAGTTGAGGCCACGTTTTCTACCAGGTGCCTCTTTCGGGAAGTTTTGAGCCTTCCTTGAGCAAGTTTGAGCTTTCTTCGGGCAAAATGGTTCAATTTCTTGTAGTGCCCAGTCATCTTCTCTGCAGATCCAAGTCTCTATTTTCTTTCTCTAATTTATCATCCAAATTATTGTTGGCTCTTTAAAGCCATGCTTCTTTATCATTTTCTATTTCTTGGGCGAGCAATTGAGTGAGAGGATAAGATCGAACAAGGGTCGCTTCTTCTTCCTTCATTTTCTCCAAAGCTTTCCTAAGACCCATAGTCCTAGGCCTTTTTCTTATTGGCTGCGCTTCTTCTTCAGTATCATCAAATTCGACCATAAAATCTTCAAGCTTGACTTGTGATTTGTAGGCTTCCCTTTGGTATTTGAAAGCCTGGGCCTCATAAATTGCCATTTGACCACTCATTTGTTTGTTTTGCATCTGTAGAACATGTATGAGGTCCTTTGACCTTTCTAGATCAGCTTCTAAGTCATGAATTTGGGCTTCTCTGTTTTGCAAAAGAGCCTCAAGAATTCTAGCTTCATCATCTCCAGCATCACTGTCTATTTGTATGATGTAAAAGTCCCTTTCATTTTCATGACTACTCTCCTGTTGTTCCTCTTTTTCTTTACCCTTGCCTTGGGTAGACTTCTTGGTCCTTTTCCTCTTTGGAAATTCAACAATACTCTTCTTAGGCAGTTTGCCTCTACTTCTTAGCACTCTTGTGACATTGCTAGTCACTGCTAGAATGATCTTCTTCTTTGCAGATCTAGTGTTACTAGGCTTCACCACTTTTGGAGGAAGAGTCATGGCCCCTTGCCTAGGAGAGGCAGCTAGCACATGCTCTTGGATATGTTGAGGAGAAGAGAGAGGAGGTTTTTGCACTTGTTCAACTTGATTTTTTACATCGTTGCCTTCATCAAAATCTTCTTTAGCTTCACCTTTATCACTGTTTTGAACTTCTTGACATATGTTGCCTTCAACCTCATCAGTGTTGTTTAGAAGATGTTCATTAGGGTTGTTAGATTTATCATCCCTTTCTGTTGCTTGACCATCTGTATTGTTTGCCTGTAGACTACCTTGTTTACCCTCATTACTGTCTTGAATTTTTTGAGGGTTGCATTCATTCGGATCGTCTTCATTGGGACTTTGCATGCTGCAATTATCTTCATTGTTTTCTTTAGCCTCTGTGTGTGGGCTGCCACCAGGGTCACCACTTTGTTGAGAGGTGCTTTTTTCACTGTCTCTTTGCTTGGTTTCATGACTTTTTTGAGGACTGTGGTGTTCCTCATCAGTGCTTTGAACATTTTCCTTTTGCTCTTCATCACCACTAGCTTGCTACTCTTCATCATCACTACTTTGCACCTCTTCCTCCTCACTGTTTCCTTGCTTATTTTCACTGCTCTGTTTGTCTTCATCATCACTAATTTTCACCTTTTCTTCCTCACTGTTTCCTGGCTCATTTTCACTGCTCTGTTTGTCTTCATCATCACTAATTTGCTGCTCATGGTCACTATCCTGTTTATCTTCACCATCACTAGTTTGCTGCTCATGGTCACTGCCTTGTGATTTTTCACTTGGTTCATGCTCACTAATTTGCTTAGTGTCCCCATGTTCCTCATCACCACTAAGCTCATGCCTGATTTCAAAAGACTGCTCTTTTTCACTGTCAATCATGGGTGATGTTTGCCTTTGAGGAGTATTTTGACTTGATGGAGGAGAGACATGTTGAGTGGAGGGTGAGGAGGATATGTGAGATGGGCCATGAGATGAAGAGGCAATGGAAAAATATGGATGAGAAATGAAAGTCTCCCAATACACTCCTTTCTTTTCAAGCTGGTGAAGGATGATGATTTTGATGAGGGAATGATGGAAAAGACTGGCTTTTTGCTGAGCAGGAGGTCTCTTTTGAACAAGGGAGGACATCTTGTCTATGCTTTTTTAGAGGAAGAAAGGTAGGTTCAGCAACTGATTTCTTGTTAAATGCATGAGAAACCTGATGTGATAGGAATAAATCCGGGAAAACCTCCCTTCACATGTGAAATACTTCATGATGACTCTCATGAGGGGGGCATAGCTGCTCAATAAGTGAGAAAAAGGAAATATAGCTTAGCAAGCATCCTGATGGTTTGGTTTTAAGAAAGGTTTATAGTAATTCAGATCTAGGTATGGTTGTTTGAACCACTTTTCTCCTATATAGGTGATCTTAGTTGCTTTGGAGACAGCCCTAGGAGTGAGTTTAAAGTCCAGACCTGCTAGGTGTACATGTTTTCCTTGCAGCCTCAGGGTGAAAATTTGTGTTAAGGGAGGGTAATTGGTGACCTCCTAGACTTTTTGGAAAAAATCAAGGCAGTCTACCTCATGGAAGTTAAAAATAATTGAAGGGGATGCATTTACTTCTTGAGTTGTCACAGGCTCAAACATTTTGTGAAATCCACCCTTGCTGGCCTTCTTTGGAGGCATGGTTTTGTTTAAGTATTTCCTTCACTCCCTTATCAAGACATGCTTTTGAAATGAACTAAAAATAGAACTCCTTTTTAATCACTATTTTTCTCTTTTTAACTAGCAACTACGTTCTTTTAATGAAAATGGGTTTTCCTTCCTAAGAACTGTGCCTTCTCTACTTTGAAATCACTGAGTTCTGTCCTTTAACCTTTAACACCAAACAAATTTTGCAAACTGATAATAGGCACTTTCTTAAAAATTGGGTTTTTTCTTCTTTGGACTGTGCCCTCGCTTTTTAAGCAAAACAGACCTTTCTCCAATCAAACAATAGCCTTTTTTCCTTAATCACTGTTTTGTTCCTTCTTTGTAAACATTGTGATTTTTACCATAAACAGTGTTTTCGCCTTTCAATGGGACTGTTTCTTTTCTTAATAAAATGACTCTTAACACCTCCCAAATGTTGAACCCTTAGTTAAACTGAGAGGGGGGGGGGGGTGAATCAGTTTAACACATTCATGGACTTTTAAAAAAATTTCATTAACACTTGTTTACACCTTCATTTCATGTTCAACTTAACATGTGAGTAATCTTAGAATATGAGAGCAGCAAGCATTAATATAATGTAACAGTATACTTAATATGAGAGCACCAAGTATTAAGCAGATGAAATAAACCAGATCAACACATAAACATCATGCACAGAGACACCAGATATAAGTGGAAACCCATAAAGGGAGAAAACCACATCTTATTATTGTTGTGATGCAAAGGCAAGCTCCAACTCCCTCTCACCACTGATTTTTTGTAGGCACCAACCTACAAGAGGCTCCAACCTCAATTATGCAAGCTACAACTTGCAAGGAAGCTCCAACTCCCATCAATTTTCTACAGGCACCAACCTACAGGAGGCTCCAACCTCAATCAGCTACAACTGACATTTTATCAAGCTACAACTTGATGTGGAAGCACCAACTCCCATCTATTTTCTGCAGGCACCAACCTACAGGAGGCTCCTACCTCAGTCAGCTACAACTGACATCTATCAAGCTACAACTTGACAGGGAAGCTCCAACTTCCTTACTCTTTCAAAAGAAAAACACTTGCTGATTTACCTTTGATATCAGCGTTGTTCTGTAGCTTTTCTTTTCTTAATCTTCTCTGCCTCACTCTTATATACTTTTCCTTCTCTCTATTTACTCTCTCTAACCTCTCTTATGCATATCCAGTTGATATTATTTATAGAGTTCCTCACATGACTGTTTGTATTTCAATAGGAATTTGGAGTGAACAGTCATGACTCTTTGGCTTCTGTCTTCTCATTCCTTTTATCTATTCATTCAGAAAATATAACTGTAGGTATCAATTTAACATTATAGTGGGATATTTATTCTCTTCCGGAGACTTGCCAATGCATCACAAAAATATAAATTAAAAAAAAATTACATTCAATTACAATGAGAATTCCAGCTCAACTCATTTAGTATTTTGGCTCGCTGTGCATTTGTCTTTTCTTTGACTGTGTCTGTCTTTTCTGTGACTGTGTTCTATCTCTTTTCAGCTCTGTTTTCTCTTCTATCCTTTGTTGTGGTGTAACTACTGCATACATGTAACTGTGATTTTTATATCAGTGCATTTTATATATATGTGTAACTGCTGACTTTAAATCTGGGCATATTCCAACCCTTTACACACAACAAGTGTCTTGTTGATGTGGTGAGTTCTGCAAGCAGAATAGACATACATTGCAATCGTTTTATATTAATAATCACCCTCCACCTTAAGCCGAGGCCTGTGGGTCCACAGACCATGCAGCACATTTCAATATAATCGCTACAACGTTTTATAACAACGCTTTTTATATATATACATATATATATCGTAGTTTCAATTCTCGGCGAACTTATATAAAGTTTTAACATATAAACTGCCACTTCCACATAATATATGTTGGTCCATATAAAAAACCAACAATAAAAATCTTGCTTTTATATGAAACCTTCAAATAAATCTCGGCAATATAATATACCCATTTAACATAGGAAACAACCTTTCGGGCCCACTTTCTGATCTTTGTCTATCCGCCGATGCGATGAGCTGCCTCCGATTCGATGCGATGCGATGAATCACTTTACAAATACTTCCGATTGTGATTAATTGCAATCGCTAATTCCATTTGCATGTTTCGATGCCCTTTTTCTGATGTGATCAGTCACTATTCACTTAAATGTGCCGATGCGATTAGAACTAGAACTCAAACCAATAAAATCATAATTTATAGACCCATCGGGTCCGGAACTCAATCGCAATCGCAATCCTTTATTTTCATGCTCCGATGTTCTGCTTTTTTCCGATGCGATTGACCACTGTTCACTACATTTTGCCGATGCGATTGGAACTGGAACTCAAACCAATAAAATCATAATTTATATACCCATTGGGTCCAAAACTCAATCACAATCGCAATCCTTTATTGTCATGCTCTGATGTTCTACTTTTGTCTGATGTGATTGACCACTGTTCACTGCATTTTTCCGATGCGATTGGAACTGGAACTCAAACATTTTTTAATCATATTTTATAAGCCCATCGGGTCCGGGCTTCAATCGCAATCGCAAGTCTTTGTTTATATGATCTGCTGCCAACTTTTTCTCCGATGCGATTCATACGGGTCCCACCACATAAGCCTTTTCTTTTTTATAGAACCTTTGGCTATTTAGATCTTGCGCTACATATAAAAATTATATGCTATGGAACTTTATATATATATATATGGCGCATCATATGTATCTCACTGCACATATATATAAGCTTGCTTCCGCTTCGATCTTTAGAGAATATTCCAGCGGGGGTAGCGATTCTCGGAATTTGTTTGTATATATATATATACTTTCCACTTGGGGTTAAGATTCCCGGAATATTGTTTATGTATATATACTTTTCCGCTTGGGTTAAGATTCCCGGAATTGATTTTATGTATCCTTCGGCTGGGTAATGATTCTTGGAATATTATGTAGGTTTGCACATGGTTCCATTCCATAAAAAAATGGCTCTGCCTCTGCTGTGATAACGACTCTGCCTCTGCCTCTGCCTCTATATTCACTGCCTCAGCCTTAGCTGTGTTTTTTTTTTTTTTTGTCTCTGTCGTTGCTTCTGCTCTGCTGTTTGACTGTTACATTTCGACAGTCTTCTTCCGCCTGTCTCCTTTGCTTCCTTTGTTCGCTTCTTTGCTGCCTCCTTTATCTGTCTCTGTCTTTTCTGCCTCCATTACCTTATTGCTGGTTCAGGTACTTCTCCTTTGCCACAGGGTTTATTCAAATATGTTTATAAACCCTGATAGACTCACAATCATCCATGCACAGTCAATTGCACATAGGAGCCATTTATACTCCCAATTATCTTCTTCTCTTAACTCTGCCCCTTTTTCAAAATCCAATGCCCCTCATTTTGTCCTCACTACTCTGCACCTGGAATAGCTCTCTGCTTCTTTTCTATCCTCTGCCCCTTGACTGATGCTGCTCCTTAATTCTCTTTTTGTTTTCTTTGCTACCTCTCGTTTTGCCTCCTCTTCTCCTTGAATGATGTTTCAGGTTCTCCTCCTTTGTCATCTCCTTTTCCATCAATGACAACATTTCCAACAGTCTCCCCCTTTGGCATTGATGGCAACACATCCACCGATAATCCAATGCTTCCTCTGTCTATCTGCTTTTCCTCCCTCTTTGACATCAATGGCAAAGGGTTGCACATCTTCTCAGTGTAAATTCTATCTCTTCATTTCCTCTCTCTGAGATGTGTTTAAGCCTTCTTCTTCTGACTTTGTACCCTGTTGCTCCAAACTAGTGTAAAAGAGTTGTTGAGAGAACACTTTTGACGATTATTGATCTTGAATGTACACTACAAGTTGATACAATCCCAAGGCACTGACTCCTTTCACTTGTATAAAGCTGAAAGTGAGGATAATGACACTTCATAGAACACATTGTACCAGCTTTATCTAATCAGAGATGCATCATTGGATTAAACCTAAAATACTGAGAATGCTTCAAATATACTTTAGTCTCTATCTGCTGTAGTGCACCAATACATTTCTGGTGAGGAAGATTGTGGATGGAATATGTCTTCTTCTGAAATACTCATCTGTAGTACAACATTTGTTCAATTGTGATGAAGCCAATATGTCTTTTATAGTTGTGGTTCACTTTTCTTGCCTGTTGGTGATGATTTGAGCTAGGATGTTGATAATAATATTACACTTAATAGCTGCAGGTCCTTGTTACTGATATGATCAATGAATCAACCAGAATCTTATCTAAGAGATCAAATGCTTTTACTGCTTGCATAATGTACTTTCAAAACAAAACCTTGAGGTAGGATGCATTCAATGTATTTGTAAATCTCACTTATCAACCATGCAATTCATTTATGACATAAGGAGGTATGTATGTCAGTAATCAATCTCTCTTTAAAGGTTGATTACCATAAAATCCTTTGTGCTGAAGTAGTATTTAGATGAAAAAAAACTTTTGAGCTTCAGATGGCAATCACAGCTAGTCCTTTATTCTTCATATACTTTGACTGTTCTATCAAGATGAAATTCCACATGAGCATATTCAAAATGTTTAATTGAAAACTTAGCAAACAGAATTCACACTGTTTTGTAACTGATCTTAAGAAAGAGGCCTTGAAGATATACATGTACCAAATTCAGGAAGGCATGCAATTATATATATAGAAGAAGATATTGCTTCAGTGCTCAATATACTACTTCAAGTGTAAGCAAGATAATGTTATTTTTGCTCTGCTACTGACCTTTTCATGCTAAATGCAGGTAATAATGGGAATATTACCTTGAGGTTCTTTTGCCATAGTTCTTTGATCCTGTGGACCTGTATCATACTGCTGCTCCACTAATAATTCTTGGTAATTTGTTGATAAGCATGCTGCTTGTACCTAAACACCAATTGATATTACTTTGATAAACCATGCAGAGGTTTCACTTCAGCTTGCACATTTACCCATAATTAAGACATCCTTCATAAATTCTATTATTGAGCTCTCCACTGTTTTCAACAACAATCATCAATATACTGAATCTGATCTTGGCCTCATTAATCTTTTTCTTTTTTCTATCATTTTGTTCAAAGGAAGTCACAACATTTTCTTTTCTAGGACTGCTCCAGAACCATTTCTGCTTTACATACAATTCAATTGTTCTAACATAGTGATCTTAGGGAAGACATCTTCAATTTCTTTCCTAGGACTCTTCATGGGTAGATCACTCAGAAATTTATCACTTACTTGATTGTACTCGTCCAAGGGGACTTTTCATAGATGAGTGATGTAATGATATTAATGATGACAGGCACTTTTCTTACTCATTCTTCTTAATGTGATTCATTGTCAATTCTAGCAATATGATGCACAATGTGATCATCATTTAAGGTGTTGATGTTTTCTTTCTATTACCATGGCTTCTTGTTGCCTTCTCTTCTTCCATCAATCTGTCAACTAATTAAAACATCAGATAATCTTCTTCCTCTATAGTTCTCTGTTAGAGGAATTTCCTTTCACTTCCTGATCTCATAGCTGTTCTCATTTCATGGAGCTCTTCTTAGACTACTTTTTGTGGGGACTACATATGAACTGCTCTCCCCCTAGGATGTTGCTTCATATTTATCACTGGTTGGATATTTTCTTTGTTTCCTAGAGCAGCTCCCCCTGAGACTAGGATGTATTCATTATGTTATGGAGATAATAGGCTCCCCCTTTCTCTTTTCCTTCCATACTCTATTGGGGTTCATCATAATGTCTGCACTCCTTTCCGATTCATAGTTTTGTTTGATTAGATTGGACTTCATCATCTGTCTGGAGTTCTTTAATATATATGGAAGTTTACAGTCTTTTTCTTTGTGACCACGCTTAAGGCATACATAACATCTTATTTGACCAAGGTGCATTTGAGCTGATGTATAATATTTTGTTCCTCTTCTTGAATACATTTTACAATCAACAATTTTATGTCCAAAATTATTACATGCATAACAATAGCCATGGAAATTATTTGTGTACCTGGTGAAAGATTGTCTTGTCCATTTGCTTGCTTGAGGGGTTCCTCTCTTTTGCTGCATCCTTTGCTGGTTGGACTAGATTGGCTTTGTCTTACAATATGCTGCATTATGTCTTGGTTTATGACAAGAGAAACATGTGCTATTTTTCATAGGGAGAGACCTCCTTTGACATCTTTAATTTGTTCAATCCATCCTTAGGAGCTGTGACCTTTGTGATTGATTGTTTCATGTTCTCATTCTTTGTTCTTTTATTGCTTCTTGATTCATTTATTTCTCTGTAACTCATGCTCTTGTTGTTACCATGCAACCCAGAATTTAAAATTTATTTCATTATTTCATAGCTTTTAAAAAATGATTTTCTTTGTTGTCTTACCTTGGACATCTTTAGGGTTTCTCCTTCATATCCTATCCCAACCTTTATGAGAGGAGACCTTTGAGCATTTAGAATTTGGTCCAGTTGTTCAGAGCTTTTCATTTGAGGAGTATTCATTAATAAGTCTCTTTGGGCCTTTTCTAATTTCTTTCTCAGGCTCACTACTTCTTCTTCCAATTTTTCACATTCCAGGTTTTTCTCTCTCATTTGTTGCAGCAGAGTATCTTCTACTTTCCGTGCTTCTTCAAGTTGAGTCTTCAGGCTAACAATCTCTTTCTTATCTTCATACTCTTTCTCATCACAAATTTGCACCAATGTCTTCAGGTCTTTGTTTTCATGCTTCAATCTTCCTATTTCAGTCAAGGCTGTGTCAAGTTTGGCTTTTTCTTCAGCTGCAATTTCTTCATGGTTCTCACTACCATTCACACTAGCAGGTACCTCATTTGATTGAATATTTTCCTTTTGACCTGAATTTTTCTTTTTCTTAATTCTCTTCTCCTTCTTGACAATGCAATCCTTTGTGTCTAATCTATGCATGAAATATAGTCTGTCCCAGATTTCTTTTGCTGAAGTTAAATCCATTATCAATTCAAAATCCTTATTATGAAGATTGTCATATATCACACACTTTGCCTTGGCATTCCGCTGTTGTTCTTGAAAAGATGGAGAGTCTGTGTAGAAACCATCACACACAAGCTTCCATACCTCGGGTTCATCAACCATTAAACCTGTTTTAACCTTATATCTCCATTTAGGAAAGTTTGTTGTATTTAGCACAGGTACATTTTGATAGTCCATGACTCAACCAGATCTCCTTCAAGCTATTAAGCTTATACCAAAGGAATTTGGCTCTGATACCAATTGTTGAACCCTTAGTTAAACTGAGAGGGGGGGGGGGTGTGAATCAGTTTAACACATTCATGGACTTTTAAAAAAATTTCATTAACACTTGTTTACACCTTCATTTCATGTTCAACTTAACATGTGAGTAATCTTAGAATATGAGAGTAGTAAGCATTAATATAATTTAACAGTAGACTTAATATGAGAGCAGCAAGTATTAAGAAGATGAAATAAACCAAATCAACACATAAACATCATGCATAGAAGCACCAGATATAAGTGGAAACCCACAAAGGGAGAAAACCACATCTTATTATTGTTGTGATGAAAAGGCAAGCTCCAACTCCCTCTCACCACTGATTTTCTATAGGCACCAACCTACAGGAGGCTCCAACCTCAATTCTGCAAGATACAACTTGCAAGGAAGCTCCAACTCCCATCAATTTTCTACAGGCACCAAACTACAGGAGGCTCCAATCTCAGTCAGCTACAACTTGATGTGGAAGCACCAACTCCCATCTATTTTCTTCAGGCACCAACCTACAGGAAGCTCCTACCTCAGTCAGCTACAACTGACATCTATCAAGCTACAACTTGATAGGGAAGCTCCAACTTCCTTACTCTTTTAAAAGAAAAACACTCGCTGATTTACCTTTGATATCAGCTCTGTTCTGTAGCTTTTCTTTTCTTAATCTTCTCTGCCTCACTCTTCTATACTTTGCCTTCTCTATATTTACTCTCTCTAACCTCTCTTATGCATATCCAGTTGATATTATTTATAGAGTTCCTCACATGAATGTTTGTATTTCAATAGGAATTTGGAGTGAACAGTCATGACTCTTTGGCTTCTGTCTTCTCATTCCTTTTATTTGTTCATTCAGAAAATATAACTGTAGGTATCAATTTAACATTACAGTGGGATATTTGTTCTCTTTCGGAGACTTTCCAATGCATCACAACAATATAAATTAAAAAAAAATTACATTCAATTACAATGATAATTCCAGCTCAACTCATTTAGTCTTTTGGCTCGCTTCGCATTTGTTTTTTCTTTGACTGTGTCTGTCTTTTCTGTGACTGTGTTTTATCTCTTTTTAGCTCTGTTTGATCTTCTGTCCTTTGCTGTGGTGTAATTGCTACATACATGTAACTGTGCTTTTTATATCAGTGCATTTTGTATATATGTGTAACTGCTGACTTTAAATCTGGGCATATTCCAACCCTTTACACACAGCAAGTGTCGTGTTGATGTGGTGAGTTCCGCAAGCGGAACAGACATACATCACAATCGTTTTATATTTAAAATCACCCTCCACCTTAAGCCGAGGCCCGTGGGTCCACAGACCACGCGGCACATTTCAATACAATCGCTACAACATTTTATAAGAGCGCCTTATAGATATATATATATATATATATATATATATATATATATATATATATATATATATATATATATATATATATATATATATATATATATATACATATATATATCGTAGTTTCAATTCTCGGCGAACTTATATAAAGTTTTAACATATAAACTGCCACTTCCACATAATATATGTTGGTCCATATAACAAACCAAAAATAAAAATCTTGCTTTTCTATGAAACCTTCAAATAACTCTCGGCGATATAATATACCCATTTAACATAGGAAACAACCTTTAAACAGTGAAAGTTTCACCTATCTTAACAATGTGCCCTCTATCTTTTAAATGAGCTGGAAAAGTTACTCTTGGCGCTTGCCCTTTTATTCATCACTTGGAGGGAGTATCTTTGATAAACCATAATGGATTTGTTTAAATTAAAAATGCTCTTTTCACATAAACCATCTGTGTGGATTGTTTCTTTATATCAATTGCAGAAGCCACTGGAAACAGAGCTTAGTCTAATGCTTTTACCATTCAAATGAGGCTACTTTAATCAAAATTATAACCTCTTATTCATCCTTTGAAGAAGGCTTTCATAAACATAAGAACAGAGGCCTGTTGGCATCATTATGTCAATCTTTGTCTTTTGAGAGGAAAGAGGCCTTTAATTTATCATCTTTCATTTGTTTCACCATTGTTTCTCAACCTTTCTTTGCCACAAGAAACCTTTATCAAACACAACTTTAATCTTGGTGATGTATCCTCTATTCATCTTTGGAGGAAGTGGCGTAAATCAGACTCTGAAGTTTCTTAAAAACATGTTAACCCTCTGCTTGTTTGTGAAGGAGGTCACATCAATTTTTTTCTAACCCTCTGCTTTTTGAAGGAGGTTTCCATCATTGTGCTTCTAACCCTCTGCTTTTGAAGGAGGTTCTATTAAACACAAAATCTTCAGCTATTTCAACACTATGCCTTTGTATGTTTCCTTGAAGAATACTAATAGGAAACAAAGTGAAATTTTTCCATTTATCTTT
Organism: Pinus albicaulis; assembly: GCA_034641835.2. NCBI lineage: Eukaryota > Viridiplantae > Streptophyta > Pinopsida > Pinales > Pinaceae > Pinus > Pinus albicaulis. The sequence continues at coordinate 1,266,157,027 of CM076574.1, read as the reverse complement.
GATAAAATCACTTGAACCTAATGCCCTCTTTCTTTATAAGGCCCTATATGTGGTGTATATCCCTTTTGTAAAATATCACTGTGAAATCTAGACCAGAAGCAATGTGATTGGTATATGGAGAGTGTTCACTATTGTACATCATTGAACTAAATTTTCTCTTGACTGTGTTTTCAGAGGTATATTGAAATTGGCTTTGACTAATTTTCAAATCCCAGGTTCAAGGTAACATAAGAGGCAGCTGTCCTCTTATGCCTTTCATGATGATATATTTTGGAAAGACTATGCATTACTGACTTTGGAGGTGAATATGGAGCACTATTGATCAGCATCACTTGGTCTTTTGTGTTTATTTGACTTGAGGAATGAGCTCTGCTCTTCAGGCAACCTTTGGATTTAAACCATGTATACTTGCTGCTTTTTACATTACAGTTGTCCATCTGATTACTGAAGGAAAAATATTTCAGTATGAGAAACTTGTTCAGTTGATCCTTTGCTCCCATTTGCACACTGATCATCATTCAATTACACCCATGCAGAGATGCAAAAATATATGCTTTTGAACCTTGGAGAGCTCCTTTGGTGTTTCATGGAGATTTTTCCTGATCTAATAATATTTCTTCAGATAGTGAACATCCTCATCTTTTCGTGATTTGGATCTTTGTTGAACTTCTTCTTAAATGAGACAAAGTGACCTCTTAGTGGTGCGTGACCTATGGATAGATCAAGGCTTGTTTTGCAAAATAGGAAAAGATTCATGGCTGACTGGTACTAGACATAGGATTTTTGGCTTAGGATATCTTAGCCAAGGAAAATCTCCCTAAACACCACTATCTAACTTAGAGACAATAGTCACAGATTCTTAGTGTTTTCTTAGGCATGATTAGATTGTCATATGACAAGATGATCAGGGATAGAGGGGCAGAAAATTTTTCAGCTTTCGGATAGTGAATGGCATGAGAAACAAGGGAAAATGATAGTAGAGAAGCTAAGTTATGAAAGCTATAGACAGGGAGACTTTGTTGAAGCGAGATATGACTTGAAAACTGAAGATTGTTCTCATCATAGACTGAAAGGGAGGAGTAGGAGGACAAAAATTTGTTTGAGGTGTTTTCTAGATGAAAAATTGACAAATTGAGATTAGCTTCTAGAAAACTTAGCCAAGGAATCTAGTCATAAAAACAGGTAAAAATGTTGATGACTAACAGTGGCTCCATTTGGGGAGGGCAGCTCCTTTTCAGGAGGTGTCCAGAATTGTAGATATCTGGCTTGTGAAGACCAGTGTCTTATCCATTGGCGCAAATTTCTCTATTTCTTGATGCTATTTCTGAAAATTTATAGCATGATTACTATCAACCTCATATCTACCTACCCAGCCATATCTCCTAACATTTTTTCTTCTTTAGGTGCACTTGGACTAGCAACCCTTTGACATGATATTTTTTGAAAAAAAGAAAACTATCTACTTCTATACTTATATCTTCCAGGAGTTCAGATTAAACTGATGAACTCCTTGATTTCTCTACCTATGCTAGATCGATTGTCAAGATTAAGTTTTTGATAGGATTTCATTCACTAAAGTAAAACATCAAATTGAAAAATGACCAAATTAGGATTAGACAATTTGATTTTTCATATGTTTGTGGCATAAAATACAAGCTGCACACAAATATTATTTTCGCACAAAAATGAGATTTAGAAAAATCAGGGCTAGGATACATAGTTTGTTTTTCATCCCTGTTTTCCTCTTTGGTTCTGTTTTGAGCGTGTGGAACTAGTATCTTTTCCTAATCTACTTTTATTGACAAGTCAAGCTTACATATTTTGACTATCATTCTTTTTTACTAACTTATCAGCAATCAATTTAAAACATGCTCAGTTATGATTAGGCTAGATAACTGAATAAGACATCTTTTGAGCACTAGTAGTGGCATTTAGACTTGCGCACTTTTAGCATGACTTTTTTTTGGGTATGGGGCTATACCATTGCTTTAGAAACTGCCCTCTTTTTCTACTTTTCTACTATTTTTTGTATTTTTTGTTTTTTTTTACTTTTTCTTCAAACAATCTAGAACTGAAAAGATGCTCACAAGGCTGAGCTTATTTTTCACACCTATCTATCTATCCTAATCTAACCTATACACATCATACATTCATTTAGTGAAATATCTTTTCCAACAAAGCCAATCAAGCAGATGATTCCATGAGGGATTTAGTTTCAGATTTTTTAGAGTGCTGAAGAAATGAAAAGGCCACTTCCACTTTGCTTGTTTTCGAACAGTAGTGCCTAAAATTTTTCTCAGTCTTTGCAACAGACTGTTCTAGGCGGAACACACTAATCCTTTATATTTCTCAAGGAAAACAACAAATGGATCTTGGAATAATACCTGATCTAGAGGATTTGATAGATAGGCTTCATTCAAGACTACTCTTTCTTCCACTTGGCTATATTTGGGACTCTCTTGGGAAAGAAACTCTTCCCCTTGCTTATGATCACTTGAACTGTCAGACTGATCATATATTGTAGTGTAGTCTTCTTTCCAAGCTGATGTGTTCTGATTAAGTGGACAGAAAATTGTGTGAAGGTCATCATGTTGACGAGCATGGATACCCTTGGCAGTAAATCCTCTTGAGAGGATAGTGTGACCACCCTTATGTGATTATCAACCTTTATTTCTTCATCTGCAATTTGTAACTCAATGGAACTTGGTGGCTGCAAATCTGAAGTTAAGGAGGATTCCATGTACAAAATGATTTCATCAACCATTTCAGGAAAAGGCTTCTCATTTACAACATGCTCAAAAATTTCATCATCCTCCTCAACCTCATCATCAAAGTTGAAAGACTATTGATTTCAAATTATGTGAACATCATTTCTAATGGACTGAAGTGAAGTAGAGCAAAGAGTCAAAGACTCTTCACTTACTTCTAAACTCTCAAGGCTTTCCTCCTTAGTGTCATAGGTGACTTGTCTTAGCTGATTACTGCTTTCAATCTAATGATAGTAAACTTCATCCCACAAATCAATTGTTGATGGCTCTGCAAGGTTAGCTTCTGCTTGAATATCATAATCATCAATATATTTACCAAACCTTGGAGAATCATTAATATAAGTAATGTCACTAGCCATACATATTGGACTATTAGATTGTTTCTCTTTGGATTGATTTACAAATCTACTTTTTGATTTATGGTATGGAAGATCAAAGGCTGACTATATGTTTATGAGTTGATTCATCTCTTCTTCAGTTAAAAAGGGAGGCATTTTTATCTCTCTTTGGATATAACTACAATAATCCTCTTTCTCTTGGGAAAGTTGATTTAGAGGATGAATGTCTTTTTGGGCCTTACCTAAGAGAGATGATGAGTCATTACTTGTGCCTTTAGATAAATCCTGTGGGTTCTCTTTCATTTCTTGATTGTTTTCATCTTCAACCAACTCTTGGTGATGTTCAAGATAGTTAGCATGTGATTCATGAGTTGCTTCTGATAGATTTTCAGGAGGCCAATTTGCTTTTATGAACTGAAATGACTCAAAGCATAAAGGTAGAGATCCTACAGGATTTGATTTTTCTTCCATTTCAGATTTGAATCCATCCTCAATCAACTCTTCTTGATGTTTGGGATAATAAGCATGAGATTCATGAGTTGCCTCTAATAGATTCTTAGGAGGCCAATTTGCTTGTATGAACTGAAATGACTGAAAGCATAAAGGTAGAGATCCTAGAGGTTTTGATTTTTCTTCCATTTCATATTTTATTTCATCCTCAATCAACTCTTCTTGGCTGCCAATATGGTTATCTTGAGTATGAAAAGCATGAATCTCCTCTAATAGATCCTCAGGATGCCAATTTCCTAAGTCTTCATCAATGTTCACAAGGTGTTGTATGAGGTCTTCAGATTGATCACAACACTTTTCAGCCAATGATAGAGATGGAAAATGCCTTATATAGTGTTTATAAAATACTTTGTCGAAATCCTTCAAAGAAAACAAGATGCCAGGTTCTAGCCATTCATACCAATTTCTCTCCTTATCTTCTAATTTTTCCATAAACATTTTCATGAGGCAGTCCTCATGCCATTCAACCTTCAACCTCCATATGTGTATATGAAATTTGATGAGGTATAACAAGGGGTCATCAACCTTTTCATTTCAAAAGATAGGTATGTTTTTCATCCTATTTATTTCAGGCATTTTGTGTGGGAATCCAAGGATATGATCTCTGTTCATCGGAGCATATCTCCTTTGTATCCTTGGATCCATCTTTGTTAATCAGAAAGTGTCACTGTGTCTTTTCAACTAGTCTAAAGTTCTCTACCAGTGGATTTTTTTGGTCTAATGAGGATTGTGGAGTTGCCAAGTGGAAGATTTGAAATTTTCTATCCACCATCAACATGATTGGGATTGCTCAATGCATTCCAGGAGATTTTATAAGGACTAGTGGAGTAATAGGCCTACTGGAGGCTAGTGGAGTCACCAGGTGGATGTTTTTAGTTGTTTTGAGGGTATATGTGTATGGTCCACCACCAATACTGAAAAAAAAAACCAATATAAGGATGTTTTGGGGTTTTTCTGAGTTTCTTTATGTAGCCCTAATATTTGTAAGAGTGTTCTATAGCTGAATCGTCATTTTGCTAAGATGGTGAAAAAGCTAGTTTCTACTCTTCAGACAACACTTAAGTTTTCTAAGTTTGACTGAGATCTTAAGAGGTACTAAGGGATACTTAGGATGTTTTGGCTCAAAGTCCCACCATGATCGCCATTATTTTAGTGTGGCGATGAGGTGGCTGATTCACTAGATATTCTTGAAGACAAGGGATTTATATAGTCCTAAGGTGTACTTAGATTGTCACTAACTCAGAAAGGTCCCACCATGATCGCCATTATGTTAGGGTCCCATGATTTGGCAGATTGGCAAGCCAAGTGACAGGGTAACATCAAACCAACTTTGGAGTCTGAGGACCTAGCCTTCCTGGACTCAGAGAGGGCTCTCTCTACTAGGAAAAGGATGTAAACTTAATTTCTTTCTATGTATTTGATTTTAGGCTAGTTGTTAAGTATGTTTTGGTTTGTTTTAGGTTTTTTGAGGGAGAAATGATCAAGGGATAAATAGATAAAAATATTGTCAGATCAACTGGACTATGGGGTCGAAAAGGTCAAGACTGTCTCAAATGGTGGACAAGGTATATTGCAGGGCCTATTTGGTCGAGATAAATGGATTCTTTGGGCGTAAGTGAAATGAGATGGACACTAAGTTTGTGAAGGACAAAGAGGTTTTAAGCATAAATATTTTTACAGAATATATCCATGTGGTAGGGCTGACCATTAATACTATAAATGAAACTCAAACTGATAGATGCATAAAATAAACATTTAGGCGATACATAGAAGTATAAGACCCTCTAACTTTGGGGAAATCACCTTCATAATTTTTGGAAAACAAATAAGTCAAAAAAACAACTCAATATATGAAGAGGGAACTCCTAAACATCATATTTTGAGCTATCGGGAACTTTGAACTAATATTGTAGAGCATGGGCAAAGGGCAAGATCGAAACAAGACCTCTTTGGTTTAAATAGGACAATCAAATATTCAGAGAAAGGTTTCAGTGATGGGGTTTTGGTTAGCTATGAGTAAGCAGGGCATACCATGAATCATAATAGATAGCATACATAATAACCATTAATGAAATTGATAATAATTTCTTAGGGTATCAAAGAGCAGTTAAGAATTCTTTGACATAACTAAGAAAGAAGAAAAACATAGAAGCTGTAATGAATCAGGAAACTTGAGGTGCCTCCATGGGCATTTCTCAAATCTATTCTTTACTAACCTACAACAAGCAAGAAGCATGAAAAAATGTATGATAAACTAAATAAACATAACAGATAAGGAACACTATACCATTCACCAAGCCATGGAATCCTACAAACAGTCCTCTTCTACCATCCAAGTCAAACAAAAAAATTATCCACTTCATGAGACAAAGTATTTCTTCAAAGTTTGTAATACTATGTATTGCTCCATAACAACAAGTTTAGCCTTTGGTTACAATGCATTCTCTTGGAATATATAGGCCAAAGAGAAAGAAACCCTCCTAGAGCATCTAGAAGGCCATTGGCCTAATACAAATATCTGATTTTGTCCTTGAAGCTTTGCAAATCCCAAGGCACAAAATATCTTCAAAAATATCTATTTAAGCTAATAATAGAAAGAAAATTTAATTTTAATCACTAACATGGTGATAAAAATAGCTAAACGCACATTTGGAGGAGCATATTCAGAAAAATTCCTTTCTAGCCAAAATGCAACAGGAGCGTAGTAGCAGAAAGAAGCCTGTTTTGCAGACAACTTTTGAGGGACCTCCCGATGTCGAAACGAGGCTTGTGATAGCTCGTTGGAAAGCCCTAGATGTCTATTTTTTGGAACTACTTTATCTTGCCCAAAAAGATCCCTATAATTATGTCAAAAGGCGGACTGAGTGAAAAACCCCAGGGGGGTCTCATCTGCTGATATGTGAGGCAAAAAGGTAAATTTTGATTGATTTTTGCCTCTTTGGGGGACCAGAACACCTCCTTTGGATCTGAAAATTTGTGAGTAGCTACCCCCAATTTTAATCCATCCAAAAAAATTACTTTCATGAGCTGAGTATGCTCCTAGCACCCATGGCAGCGCCTAGAAAAATGTGCAATTAGGGCCAAAAAACCCAAAAAACAAAATCATGTCAAAATTTGCTCAATTTTGGCGAGCAAGCCCCTTATGGGTTCTTAGAAGCATGCAAGGAATTTGAGGCCAATATTTCAAGACTAGACATGTCTTTCTCCACTTTTTCTACTGGGCGTCTCTTTCGGGCAGTTTTGTGCCTTCCTTGAGCAAGTTTGAGCTTTCTTCAGGCAAATTGGTTCAATTTCTTGTAGTTCCTGGTCATCTTCCTCTACAGATCCAAGTCTCTATTTTATTTCTCTAATTTATCCTCCAAATTCTTGTTGGCTCTTTCAAGCCATGATTCTTTATCATTTTCTATTTCTTGGGCAGGAAATTGAGTGAGAGGATAAGATCGAACAAGGGCTGCTTCTTCTTCCTTATTTTTCTCCAAAGCTTTCCTAAGACCCATAGTCCTAGGCCTTTTTCTTATTGGATGCTCTTCTTCTTCAGTATCATCAAATTTTCCCATAAACTCTTCAAGCTTTACTTGTGCTTTGTAGGCTTCCCTTTGGTATTTGAAAGCCCAGACCTCATAAACTGCCATTTGACCACTCATTTGTTTGTTTTGCATATATAGAACATGTATGAGGTCCTTTGACCCTTCCAGATCAACTTCTAAGTCATGAATTTGGGCTTCTCTATTTTGCAAAAGAGCCTCAAGAATTCTAGCTTCATCATCTCCAGCATCACTGTCTATTTGTATGATGTCAAACGCCCTTTCATTTTCATGACTAATCTCCTGTTGTTCCTCTTTTTCTTTACCCTTGCCTTGGGTAGACTTCTTGGTCGTTTTCCTCTTTGGAAATTCAACAATACTCTTCTTAGGTAGTTTGCCTCTACTTCTTAGCGCTCTTGTGACATTGCTAGTCACTTCTGGAATGATCTTCTTCTTTGTAGATCTAGTGTTTCTAGGCTTCACCACTTTTGGAGGAAGAGTCATGGCCCCTTGCCTAAGAGAGGTAGCTAGCACATGCTCTTGAATATGTTGAGGAGAAGAGAAAGGAGGTTTTTGCACTTGTTTAACTTGATTTTTTACATCGTTGCCTTCATCAACATCTTCTCCAGCTTCACCTTTATCACTGTTTTGAAATTCTTGACATATGTTGCCTTCAACCTCATCAGTGCTGTTTAGAATATGTTCTTTAGGGATGTTAGCTTTATCATCTCTTTCTGCTGCTTGACCATCTGTACTATCTGCCTGTAGACTACCTTGTTTACCCTCATTACTATCTTGAATTTGTTGAGGGCTGCCTTCATTAGGATTGTCTTCATTGGGACTTTGCATGCTGCAATTATCTTCACTGTTTTCTTTAGCCTCTATGTGTGGGCTGCCACCATGGTCACCACTTTGCTGGGAGGTGCTTTTTTCACTATCTCTTTTCTTGGTTTTATGAATTTTTTGAGGATTGTGGTGTTCCTCATCAGTGCTTTGAACATTTTCCTATTTCTCTTAATCACCACTAGCTTGATGCTCTTCATCATCACTACTTTGCACCTCTTCCTCCTCACTATTTCCTTGCTCATTTTCACTGCTCTGTTTGTCTTCATCATCACTAATTTTCACCTTTTCTTCCTCATTGTTTCCTGGCTCATTTTCACTGCCCTGTTTGTCTTCATCATCACTAATTTTTTGCTCATGGTCACTGCCCTATTTGTCTTCACCATCACTAGTTTGCTGCTCATGGTCACTGCCTTGTGATTTTTCACTTGGTTCATGCTCATTAATTTGCTTAGTTTCCCCATGTTCCTCATCACCACTAATATCATGCATGCTTTCAAAAGACTACTCTTTTTCACTTTCAATCATGAGTGATGTTTTCCTTTGAGTAGTATTTTGACTTGATGGAGGAGAGACATAGTGAGTGGAGGGTGAGGAGGATATGTGAGATGGGCCATGAGATGAAGAGGAAATGGAAAAATCTGGATGAGAAATGAAAGTCTCCCAAGACACTCCTTTATTTTCAAGCTGGTGAAGGATGATGATTTTGATGAGGGAATGATGGAAAAGACTGGATTTTTGCTGAGCAGGAGGTCTCTTTTGAACAAGGAAGGACATCTTATCTATTCTTTTGTAGAGGAAGAAAGGTAGGTTCAGAAACTGAGTTGTTGTGAAATGCATGAGAAGCCTGATGTGATAGGAATAAATCCAAGAAAACCTCCCTTCACATGTGAAATACTTCATGATGACTCTCATGAGGGGGGCATAGTTGCTCAATAAGTGAGAAAAAAGAAATATAGCTTGGCAAGCATCCTAATGGTCTGGTTTTAAGAAAGGTTTATAGTGATTTAGATCTAGGTATGCTTGTTTGAACCACTTTTCTCCTATATAGGGGATCTTAGTTGCTTTGGAGACAGCCCTAAGAGTGAGTTTAAAGTACAGACCTGCTAGGTGGACATGTTCTCCTTGCAGCGTTAGGGCAAACAATTGTGTTAAGGGAGGGTAATTGGTGACCTCGTGGACTTTTTGGAAAAAATCAAGGCAGCCCACCTCATGGAAGTTAAAAAGAATTGAAGGGGATGCATTTACTTCTTGAGTTGTCACAGGCTCAAACCTTTTGTGAAATCCACCCTTGCTGGCCTTCTTTGGAGGCATGGTTTTGTTTAAGGCTTTCCTTCACTCCCTTGTCAAGACAGGCTTTTGAAATGAACTAAAAATAGAACTCATTTTTAATCATTGTTTTTCTCTTTTTAACTAGCAACTATGTTCTTTTAATGAAAATGGGTTTTCCTTCCTAAGAACTGTGCCTTCTCTTCTTTGAAATCACTGAGTTCTGTCCTTTAACCTTTAACACCAAACAAATTTGATAATAGGCGCTTTCTTAAAAACTGGGTTTTTTCTTCTTTGGACTATGCCCTCGCTTTTTAAGCAAAACAGACCTTTCTCCAATCAAACAATAGCCTTTTTTCCTTAATCACTGTTTTGTTCCTTCTTTGTAAACATGGTGATTTTTAGCATAAACAGTGTTTTTGCCTTTGAATGGGACTGTGTCTTTTCTTAATAAAATGACTCTTAACACCTCCCAAACTTACAAAATTGGGGGAATAACATCAGTAAATACCTCTTTAAAAATGTATGGCTGCCTTTTGGAGATGAGTTCACAGGGAAAAAATTTGATTTGAGGTGAAAAGGAGTTTGTTTTAGTAGTGCTACACTCCTGTGCACAGGCACGTAGCACCTGCACTTTGTGTTTGAACTGTCGGGTCAGGGCCTGGGTGCCCTTTGAATGCCGCTATGTGTCGAGTCGGGCGGAGTTAACAGGCGCGTCGTGCTACTCCACAAGCGCGTCGCACCCAATGAAAAAACCTTCTGCAAGCACCTATAGGCATGTCGTGCTAAATTACAAGCGCATCACATCTTCACTTTCTTGCAGACCGCTTCGCTCAACATTCAAAAAATGTTTTTCTTTTTCCCTCTTGCACAATAAAAAACGTTTTTTACTGTTGAGAGCTTTATAGCTTCTTTCAAAACATTTTTTGAACACCCTTTCTTCCATCTTTGTTGTGATTTGACCTTTTTCTTTTTGTGAAGGAGGCCGTTAAATAGTAAAATTTTCACCTATCTTAACAATGTGCCCTCTATCTTTTAAATGAGCTAGAAAAGTTACTCTTGGTGCTTGCCCTTTTATTCATCACTTGGAGGGAGTATCTTTGATAAACCATAATGGATTTGTTTAAATGAAAAATGCTCTTTTCACAGAAACCATCTGTGTGGATTGTTTCTTTATATCAGTTGCAGAAGTCACTGGAAACAGAGCTTAGTCTAATGATTTTACCATTCAGATGAGGCTACTTTAATCAAAATTGTAACCTCTGATTCATCCTTTGAAGAAGGCTTACATAAACATAAGAACAGAGGCCTGTTGGCATCATTATGTCAATATTTGGCTTTTGAGGTGAAAGAGGCCTTTAACTTATCATCTTTCATTTGTTTCACCACTGTTTCTCAACCTTTCTTTGCCATAAGAAACCTTTCTCAAACACAATTTTAATCTTGGCGATGTATCCTCTGTTCATATTTGGAGGAAGTGGCATAAATCAGACTCTAAAGTTTCTTAAAAACATGCTAACCCTCTGCTTGTTTTTGAAGGAGGTAACAACAATGTTTTTCTAACCCTCTGCTTTTTGAAGGAGGTTTCCATCATTGTGCTTCTAACCCTCTAATTTTTAAGGAGGTTCTATTAAACACAGAATATTCAGCTATTTCAACACTGTGCCTTTGTATGTTTGGTTGAAGAATACTAATAGGAAACAAAGTGAAATTTTGCAATTTATCTTTGATAAAATCACTTGAACCTAATTCCCTCTTGCTTTATAAGGCCCTGTCTGTGGTGTATATCCCTTTTGTAAAATATCACTGTGAAATCTAGACCAGAAGCAATGTGATTGGTATATGGAGAGTGTTCACTACTAGACATCATTGAACTAACTTTTCTATTGACTGTGTTTTCAGAGGTATATTGAAATTTCCTTTGACTAATTTTCAAATCCCAGGTTCAAGGTAACATAAGAGGCTATTGTCCTCTTATTTTCATGATGATACCTTTTGGAAAGACTATGCAGCACTGACTTTGGAAGTGAATATGGAGCACTGTTGATCAACATCACTTGGTCTTTTGTGTTTATTTGAATTGAGGAATGATCTCTGCTCTTCAGGAAACCTTTGGATTTAAACCATGTATACTTGCTACTTTTTACTTTAAGGCTCTCCATCTTATTACTGAAGGAAAAATATTTCAGTATGAGAAACTTGTTCAGTTGATCCTTTGCTCCCATTTTCACACTAATCATCATTCAATTACACCCCTACGGAGATGCAAAAATATATGATTTTGAACCTTGGAGAGCTCCTTTGGTGTTTCATGGAGATTTTTCCTGATCTAAGCATATTTCTTCAGACAGTGAACATCCTCATCTTTTCGTGATTTGGATCTTTGTTTAACTTCTTCTTAAATGAGACAACATGACCTCTTAGTGGTGCACGACCTATGGATAGATCAAGGCTTGTTTTGAAAAATAAGAAAAGATTCATGGCTGACTGGTACTAGACACAGGATTTTTGGCTTAGGATATCTTAGCCAAGGAAAAACTCCATAAACACCACTATATAACTTAGAGACAATAGTCACAGATTCTGAGTATTTTCTTAGGTATGATCAGATTGTCATATGACAAGATGATCAGGGATAGAGGGGTAGACACTTTGTCAACTTTCGGATAGTGAATGGCATGAGAAACAAGGGAAAATGATAGCAGATAAGCTGAGTTATGAAAGCTATAGACAGGGAGACTTTGCTGAAGCGAGATATGAATTGAAAACTAAAGATTGTTCTCATCATAGACTGACAGGGAGGGGTAGGAGGACAAAAATTTGTTTGAGGTGTTTTCTAGATGACAAATTGACAGATTGATATTAGCTTCTAGAAAACTCAGCCAAGGAATCTAGTCATCAAAATAGGTAAAAATACTGATGACTAACAGACATATTTTATAAGCAGGTTTCCATCAAGGATGACACATTAGCCATAATGCCAACAATCTCCCCCTTTGGACTTGATGGCAACCTCTTTGGTGTTTAAAAACCACCCGCAAACAAAAAGTCTTCTCTCCCCCTTTGACATCAAGGGAAAATATTTGAAACATGATGAATGAAGTACTTTCTCTCGTAGTGCTCATAAATGTAAGTCAAATCTTATAATATGAATTATGATGGCTTCATACTGATCATGCTCCCCCTGAGCATATGCTATAAATTTTAAATATATACAATAAAAGTACAATACTTTATGGCTCAAATACATCACTACTCATGACATATCCTGTTTTCGACAATTGTTGTCTACCCTAGAGACAGTCTAGAGCTGCCATAGACCAGTGCCTAGGATATCTTAGCATAGAAGGAGGCGTATAATAAAACTGGGTTGTCAATCCAAAGGATCTCCTACTATCTCTTGTTAAACAAGGAAATTGATTTAAAATGGGACCAGAAATCACAGAAACTATCACAGGGAAAGTAATGTTGCAGAGGCACAATTCAAAGCTCCAATATAAAAGCGTCAGACAGTTAAGAGACAATTTACTGCAAAGAGGGTCGGTTCAAATAATATGTCACAGAATTCAAATATCAGAAGTGTATGGAGGGAAAGAAACACAAGAGGATACTAGTTAACACTGGTCTGATACCCAGATACACAACAGAACCACATATGGGCTTATCATTCTAAGAATCCATACATGACAATGGCATTTTAAAAGCACCCTCCCAAAGCAACTAATATAGCAGAAAAGTGGATGAAATGAATATGAAATAGTATATCATGCCTAAGCCTATTTAAAGCGCTTGACTGATTTCAGTATGGGCATCAACTAGGATGAATCCTTACCTAAAACCAGTGAGCCACTCGCATTCCAGTAACATGATACAAGAAGATGTATGAAATGGAATATTGTATTAAACACATAAGAAAAAGTACATACTGTGAAATACCAAAGATCAGAATCCTCTAAGCAGACAAAACTCCTCCTCACTGAGACCCTACGGGCTCTGAGCCTCAATACAAAAGCTTTACAAAATGTATACAAAAATTCCTTTCACAGCACAATTTTCTGATAAAAGTATGGAACCCTTACAATGTCTTTTTCCTCCCTTTTTATAGAGGAAGGAGAAGAAAAACTAATAAAAGAAGTAGGTGAAACATTTAATTTGCTTTCCTTGAACAAAATGGTGGAAACATTCACGCCCTTGTTGCTTAATTAATATGTTGAGCTACAGGTACTCTAAGGTCGGCTCCATGAAGTAAATGTTGTAGGTGAAAAATTCTCCAGGGATAAGACATGAAGAATAAAATAAGTAACATTATGTACTTTCCTGAAGAGAATTTGGCTGAAATAAACCCTGAGGACATTGTTTTCTGTGAAAAGATCTTTCTAGTAATCTGCATGGTCTTCGATCTGGTACTTTGCCTCCAAAAGGGTATGTAAGAGCCCCAAAGTCCTTAAATATGTTTCTTGAATCCCCTGCTCTTCACTGATATTTTCTATCGGCGCCATTAATTCTTCATCTGCTCAACCTATGCATTTGAATGACCTTGGAGGGTTTGATAGATTTAAACCATGGATTTTTAATGGATGTCATGTCAGCATATCTTCTCGGATCCTTGCTCCATAATTCTACATTTGATAATTGGTCCTCTGGAGCATACTCGACTTCTGTGGTGGTGGACATGAATTCTGATGGTTCTCCATCGCCATAAACCTGCAAAACCCACAAAATGGTTAAAGAAAACTAGGCGCCAAGGTAATGGATGAGGTAGTGACCATAGAGTGGTGATATGGACTGAGTGAAACGATGAGGAGAAGTAGGGTGACGGAGGAATGAAGGGTGGCAATGAGAAACACAGTGGGACGACGCTATGTGGAAGAGGCGAAGACAGACAACATAGACACGTAAACGATGCATGGAAATGGTGGAGGTGAACGCGAATGACACGTGGGCGTATGAGAGACTATACGGAAGGGGTGACGTGGAGGTGGACTCGGTCAACCAGCGGGATAGGTAAATGGTTCTGGGCCACACAATCGAAAATGGAATCGACGGTTGATATTGCGTCGGGCGGTGATGCGATGGTGGGCCAGGGCGTCGTTTAAACAGGGCTAACTTCCGTGCAGCTCGGAAAAGCGACCACCGTTGGATGAAGGTTTACAGATTGAACAGTTCTTTTAGATTTCACTGCCCGTCTTGAGTCGGACGATAATGCGCGATGAGGAGCGGTTTTGACGCCGTACTCAGGGATGCGTGGCGGGCGCCCAATGGAATCGCTGGGATTTTGAGAATACTGCCTGCTGCTGAAAAGATGTGTGAAATAAATAGGCCAGTTTCTGGGGTAAGGCGCGGCGGGGACCACCAGATAGGGACAAGCTGTGGGTCGTCGATCTGTGGCATGATCGGATGGCGCACAATGCACCCAATGGCCATGTATGGTAAGCGCTTTTTGGTTTGGCACAGGGTTACGCGCCCGGGTCACATGAAGAACTTGCTGTAGGAGGCTAAGCCCAAAAGGGCTTTGGATTCAAATCTTTCAACAGCGGGCCTTTCGGCCTTTGATTATGAAATCTGAGTGCAGAGGAGGGCAACGACAAGCGAAAGAGGGTCTCTTAGGTCACTGTAGGAACTTTGAAAGGTTCAGGAGGGGCTAATGGCCAAAAATTTTAATGAAGGGGCTAACATGTACAACATATCCTAAGTAAATGGCTCTATGATCAGTCACCCAACATAATGGGGTTTCACATTTGACTCAAAATTTACATCAGTCACCCAAAATAATGGGGTTTACATATATGACATGACTTGATCCCACTAGCACATACATGAGTGAATTTTATGATGACTATAACATGGGCCTCTTCATTACCTTTACATAAATAGATATACATGACATCTATAACCTTAAACAAATATTTCAACAATGAGTTATCTTTGTAGAAAAACCATGATAATCATCAACAACCACCATGCACCATATAGGCATCTGCTATATGATAATCTAACAACATAAACATAAATGACATAATAGCAGTAACATAAATGTATATCTAGATCACCAGCAATGATATAACATAATGCAATAAGGGGTGTACAAGAACCATAATTCCAATAATTAACTATTAGAAGCATAAAATATGCTCCCCTAAACTTTTTCCAACTTTTCATCACCAAATTTGATCACATTATATCTTTCTCACCAATCAAAAAACAGAGATCAACAACAGTAATAAAAATTTGCAATAGTTCATCACTCATAATTAATCGATACTCTTTCACACATTTCAAAACAACATAAGGGCATCATCCACACACTGCATCAAACCAATATTAGACCGAAAATGCCAATAATGCACTGATGGAAGCACATGAAAAGCTCCCCCTGAATTTGTGCCACCTATTTTTTACCACATAGAAATGTGTGACTATAGAAGCCAAGAACCGTGTATACACACAAGTGTCATTCATAATAAATGCATATAGAATATGAAATGTTGATTTTTCCTGGCAACAAATATTCTTGAACATGTCATATATATCCATCACATTTACTGATGTAGTCCCTATTAGAATCATGCATTAAGTATAATAGACTACAATAAGGGATATATTCCTTTACTTTGAATTTGAGGAAGAGGAGATATACCTTTTACTTTTGTGATCCAAGTGGATATTGGTGGCCACCCACCTATTTCACCTAGACCTCTAGTCAGTTTCATCAATTTCCTTGATTATAGCAGCATTTACTATTTTTAGCAGTTTTTCTGGTCTTGAACTTCTAGAGTTGTTTTGACCCCCTAAACTATGTTTTTTGAGGTCCACCACAGGCTCGTAGCCATAGGCAAGGGATTTTTTTTAATCAAGCAGTACTTAGAGAAATATTTCTAGTGAGGTATCATACACGCCAAACAAATATCATATGACCAAGTTATGACCACGGGAAGTTGGCTGCCCAACTAACCCCAACAGATCCCACACACTCTTAGCGTTCCATCTCCTAGGGTTAGTTTTTTCATTGTTTAGGGTTCTCATTTTTTTTTTTAATAATAAAACCACCCTTGAGTCTCATTGTAACACATTTCGGAGGCATGCAGCCACCACATCTCTTCTTAGAGATAAGAAACCATCGCCCGAGCTAGTTTATTTCCATTTTGTATGTAAGCATATTTCAGTTCTTTGATATTAATGAAATGAAATTTTATTTATGATAAATATATGTGTTTATGTTTATATATATATTCCATTGTGTTTCTACATAATTCTGGATCAGTGGAATCAAAGCGGTCTACTCTTTCTCTGTTTTTATTTGCATGTCCCCAACGAGGTCAAGGTATCAGGAGTTAGGGCTCAAACTAGTTGAACCTTTGCAAGAACAAGCTCACAAACGCCAACGCCCTCCCATGGTGGAACAAAATAAAGTCAATGGAGTAGGATATCCTTTCAAAATATTGCTTGAAGAATCCCTTGAGCGACAAAGGAACACGATGATGGACAATTTTGCCTAGATGCTTCGGCGGCTACCCATAGGCGATGCATCTTCATCCAACAACCACTTTGGAGGTGCCACTCCCTTTAAGGTACAATTCAATTTTGACATTGCCATATTTGAAGGCTAGATAGATTCAGATGTCGTAGATAGATGGTTAGATACATTGGAAGGATATTTCTTACTTCTTGACTTTTCCAATCAGGAAAAGATTACTTTCTCACTCCTTAAAGTCACCCCCCATGTCAAGGACTAGTGGGAAACCTACTATGAACCGAAGGACGAGAGTGAACCCTCACTATTTTCAGTCACACCCATTTTGAATTATTTTGAAGACGCTATCAAGGGACAATATTACCATGATGGGAGCTATGAAGATAAATATATAAAGTGGACCATGCTACGGTAGGGAAGGGACAAAGACGTGTTAGACTTCACAAATATTTTTCATACCCTTCACACGAAGTTGGGTATCAAGGATTCTAAATGAATTTGGTACTCAATTACTGTGACCATCTACACAAGTACATCCAGGATGAGATGAATTTCTCAAACATCACCTCACTTGGAAATGCCTATCGATATGCTGTCAAGATCAAGCATAAATTTAAACAGAATAAGCGAGGATTTGGATCTGAAAATTTGAAGCAAGGGAAAGGCGCCCCCAAAACATAGAACAAAGGACAAAGCCAAGCCAAGGTGACCCAGGACAACCCGTAAAAGATGCAAGAAAATAAAAACACCACGAAGACAAAGAAGGACATAGGAAAATGATGCGATTCCATAACATCCCCACTCACAACACAAGTGAGTGGCGAGTGAAGCATTCACTGGTGGCTGAGATGAGGGCTTCTGAATCAGATGCATGTTCTGAATTTGGGTTATAAATTATCAAAGGGAATGTGTTGGTGTCCCATGTTTTGATAGTTTTGCAAATAAAAATACAAGGCAACATCAGAACCAATCTTTAGAGTTACAGGATCTAGTCCTCCTATTCTCAGATAGGGATCTCTCAAAAGTTTTTTTGCAAAGGTTTATCTTGTGTGATTTGAGTATTGGATTTAGAATAGTTATTAAGTGCAGGTGTTTATTTGTTTGTTTGTTTGGTTGGAATGATACAACAGAACATGAAAGGCCTAGGAAAGATATATAGGATAGAGAAATATCTGGTTCATTGGGCAATGGAGTCAAGAAAAGGTCATAACAAACTCATCAATGGATATGGGATATCAAAGGGAAAATCTAACTTGGCCACAGGATCCTTTTGTTTTTGGAATGAGATGAACATTAATGATTTGGAAAGAGAGGTTTAATTCTCAACAAAGGGAATTCGAAATCATAATTTGAACAATAAAGAGCTCTTTGATAGACAGGGCTTACCATAAATTCTACAAATCACACCTTTAAGCAAATAATGATTTCAAAACAACTTTTAAAATAAAATCTAAGATTCGGGGAACACCCTATTTCCTCAAAGATTTATTTTAAAGGACTTAGAAACATAAAATATTTACTGATAATTATAGTCATAGAAGAGGGAACACCTAAAAACATCTATGATCATAATTATAACGACCTTTAAGCCAACTGTTTAAGTGAGGACAAAGGGCAAGATCAAAACAGACCTCTTTGATTCACTGTAAGCAAAGAACTTCAAAGGGAGACTTCAATAACCGTTTTTAAGTGGCAGCAGACAAGCAGGGAGAACCATAAATCATGTTGAAACCAACTGTTCGAAATATTAAGGAAATAAACAAGTATGAAGATTAAAGAGAGAGATTAAAGACTCCAAAATACTTCAGCAGAAGAAAACATGAAACAGTGAAGGATGGACAGGTCTAAGGTGCTTCCAAGAGTCATTTCTTAGCCTAAAACATTCAACCTACTGTAGTAAGAAAATATGGAACATAATGGAAACATAGGAAAATATAAAACAGTTCAGAATACTTCACCAACAGCCAAGCTTATGGATCCAATGATAGAGCCTTCTCAGGAACAAGCATGCAACAACATCATCAAGGTTTCCAAGACTTCAGTTTGTTCTTCAACTTCAACGGACTATGTATTTATTTCAGAGAGTTTCAGTATTACAACTGGTGATCAAACAACAACCAACCCTTCGCTCATATTCTTTAGAAGTATATATAGAAGAATGAGGAGGTGAGATCTGATAAAAGATCAAAAACTAATTAATATAGACTTAAATGGCTACTTGGCCTTTGGGGGCTCAATGAAGCAACTTACATAGGTGTCCTCTGTATAAAATCATTTACATTAACTATTAGGTTTGCTGGAAAGAATTTGTTGACTTCAAGGCTTCTCATCATCCTTGACATAACTTCTGCTAACAGCTATAATAAGTTCCTTTGTTTGAAATAACTGTCCCGCTGTGTTGATGCTAAATATCTCCTGGTCTGGTAATAACTTCGACCTCCTTTGATTGCTTTGAGGCTGTAGGTGGCTCTGCAGTGGTTGGAAGTTTTAATTAGCCCTTATGGTGACAGCGGAGGTCTCTTTTTTGACAAAACAGTCATGATTTTATTTTAAACTGTGGTTTAGGCATCTGATAATCTATTTTTAGCCGTAATCCCCATAAATATGTCTTCAATTCTTCTATCCTGATAAATTTTATCTTTGGCATTGATACTTCTATGACTATGCTTGATTCATGGTGTTCTTGCGAATGTGCAGGGCTGCGTAGGGGCAATATGGCATCAATGCCTCAAGAATAATAAATGAAACGTGAATTTCAAACCCTGCGATTGATTTTCTTTGGTGAATCGAAGGCAGGAGGATCGTCACCCTTTGCCTTTGATGTTTCTTCGAGCATAGTGGAAAAATCACTTAACCCTGCAAAATACGAACAAATGTTATAAAATCCATGCATATATAGGTTTACTGCTGCAGAAGGCATGTGGAGGAACCATGGCCGTTGGATGGCATCATCCAACGGTCGAGGATGATCGGGAGAAATCAAAGAGAAGGCAGAAGAATCGTTTAAATCAGAGCTGTCGATCGCGCAGAGATCGATGGTTGGGAGTGGAAACGGAAAGTCAAAGCGGAAGACGTTGACTGGGTGATCGAATTAGGGCGATGAAATGTGCTCCAATGACCGCGCTGCGGCCCGGTTAACCGTCGGGCATCTTCGGTGAGCGATAGTCGTCGGATGGGCGGCCTCAGATCGGACGACACACATCAATATCGCGTCGAGTCCACGTCCGAACGTTAACACGCGATGGAAGTTGGTTTTATGAACAGTGCCCAGGACACGTGTCGGCCAACGTATGGAATCGATGCCGATCAGGAAAAAACCGTCGTCGCCCAACGGCGGTGTGATGAATACCGCGCGATTTTCGGAATGGTGAGTGGAATGCGAGGACCACCGGGGAGACAGACTCCGCACCGTCGATCTGCTGATCAGATCGATGGTGGAGATCGGCTGAAATTTTGAACCGGTGGAAAATTATAATATAATAAAACCGACAAGTTTTAATATATAACCAAAGGTTTTAAACTTTGGGCGGAAATAATTAAAAAATGGCTTGGCACCCGATTGTGGGGCCGTGGGGCACATGGCAGATAATAAGACCGGAGGCTTATGAAGAAAGGGGCTTAAGAATTAGCCCGAGGGGGCTTAAGTTCACAATACATAAAAATATGATTTTTATGAATTTTCAATGGTTTTTAAAGGTTTAGAGGGGTTCCGATAAGGCAAAGAAGGAGTCTTTGAACCTTATAAAAGGGATTTTGAAGAAGGGAAAAGGGAAAAACATGAAAATGAAGGTTTTTCATGGGAAATGGAGGAATAAAAACTGAGGTTAGTTTTGGAAGAGGGGAGAGAGGGAGATGGTGCTTGCAGCAGTATTCTTTCTTGGGAAACATCAAGGTTTCTGAATGGGGAAAAAGGCACAGTAGTGAAGATTGGGACAGAGGAAGGAGGCCTTCAAAAGTCTTCAAGAGTCAACACTTTTTAGTCATAAAATTTGTTCCTTGAAGGCTCAAAGAATTTTTAGCCAACATTTGGTATAGCAAATTTTATAGCTGGCTAACAGTGGCTCCACTTGGGGATGATGCCTTCCTAAAGGCATCAAGAACTTCAGACTTGGATTCTCTGGGAGGCTGATTAGTTGCCACATCCATTGGGCTGCCATTCTTTTACTGAGATGATTTTCTCTGAAAACATATTAGCAGCCATAAAAACAATGGTTCTTTCATCAACAAGCTTTCTACCTACCCAATCTTACTGATCTAACATTTTCTCTTCATTAGAGTGCACTTAGATTGGCAAACTCTTTTTACAACATTTTATTCTTTTGAAAATATAAAACTAATCTAATTCTTCTCCTTATTTCTCCTTGAACTCAGATTAAGCAGTTGAGTTCAGATGCTTCTCTACCTATTCTACCATCTGTTGGGATTAAACTGTCCAACAGATTTTTATTCTCTAGATTCTACAACAGAAATTGAAAAGCATTCAAGTTAGGATTGGACAATCTAACTTAATGCTGGTCTATGGCATAAAAGACAAGCTGCACTTAGACATTTATTTTTCACAAAATTTAAACCAAAAAAGGAAGGCTTGAGATTTGAAATTTGAAAACATTTCCTTCCTCTTTTCTACAGCTCTGTTTTGATCTTTGTTTTGAGCTATCTTTGCTTTTCTTCTAGTTCAGGTTTTAATCTGATTAGAACCAGATTTTTACATCTTTTGACTCAGAATTTGAAACAGATTTGAGTCATTTTCTCTTTGAAACTTTAGGTTCAGATTTTGAACATGTTTGAACCTTTAATTTCTATCCTAAACTATCTACTGATAAGCCAAGATTAAACAGTTTGGCAAATCGAATTCACTATCCTATCAGCAGAAAATTTAAAGCTAATTAGTCAGGATTAAACTATTTGACTAACTAGAAGTGTGTTTTTCAGGAGTGGCATTTGAGCTTGCACACTTTCAAATTTGTTTCTCTTTTTTGGTATGGGGCTATACCTTTCTTGTTTTCACCATCTTCCCTCTTTTCTTTCTTTCTTTGTTCTTGTATTTTTTATTTTCATAACTTTGAATGCAATGTTTCAGACTATGATATTTACAATGACAAAATAAAATGCTTTGAAATTTATGATTCTTGGAAAAAGTAATGCTTTAGCATTTTGCGATTGACAGGACCCCATATAGGTCTTCTCCATTCAATTCTTTCAATAAAAATGCATTGTGACCCCTCTCAGCATGAATAATATAGGGTCATTTCCACAAGCTCTCAAATTTTCCATGTTTTCCCTTCTCTTATTTTCTTGAATCCCACTTAAGAACAACATTTCCATCTTGGAAATTGTTTGCCTTGGTCCTCTTATCAAATAGCTTCTTCATATTTTCTTGGACTAACTGTGTTCTTTCATAGACTTCCTCTCTGGTCTGCTGTAAATGGATTGTTTGGTTGATTCTTCTCTGCATATCATTCTCTTCAATCTGCACTTCTTGAAGGAGTTTCATGACTGGTACTCCCAAGGAGGTAGGAAAAACTGCATCCATGCCATAAACTAACTGATAGGGGGACATATTTATTGATTTATTTGTAGTTAACCTATCAACCCATAAGGCATGAACCAGCTTACTGTGCCATGATTTTTTATTATGTTCCAACAGTTTCTTAATGATATTGATGAGGATTGTTTTGGAAGATTCAGCTAATCCATTTCCTTGGGGATAGTAAGTAGTGGAATGGCCCAAGGTTATGTGGTATTTGTAATAGAAATCAACCATATTCTTAGATTTAAAAGCAGCAGCGTTGTTTGTTATGATTTTTCTGGGACAACCAAATCTGGATAGGATATTTGTTTCAAGGAACTTGATAATGACAGAGTCATTAGCATTTCTGGAGGGTATAGCTTCTATCCACTTGGTAAAGAAGTTAGTAGCTGTGAGGATCCACTTATGTTGAGCTGAGGAGGATGGGTGAATTTCCCCAATGAAGTCTAAACCCCATTGTTGAAAGGGTGCCTCAACTCTGATAGGATGTAAGGCTAAGGGAAGAAGTTTACTTTTTCCATAAAAAATTTGACACTTATGGCAAGACATGACCAAATTTTGAGTGTCTCGGAAATGGGTAGGCCAATAGTGACCAGATCTAAGAATTTTTTTTGTTGTGGCCTTCTAGTAGAGGTGTCCTCCACATTCTCTGTCATGCAATTCATGCATGATTTTTCCTGCATCATCTTCAAGTAAACATTTAAGAAAAAATCCAACAACATTTTTCCAATATAATACTCCATCTAATATGCAAAAACTCAAAGCTTTTTGTTTCAAGAATCTAGCTTTAGTTTTAGACAAAGAAGGAGGGGCATTTAAATATAAAAGCACATAAATAATGTCAGCATACCAAGGAGAATTCAAAAATGTTTCTTCAATAAAAGGGGCAGTAGATTCTTCTATTTCTTCCAACACATCTACCATGTTGATGTCTAGTGCTTGGAAGTTAGACTCAGCCATAAGTTTTGCTAACCCCTGCCTTTTAACTAGTTTGGTGGGCCTGATTTCTAAGTCATATTCAAGAATAGTTGTGATCCATTTTCCCCTTTTACCATCAGCGTCTTGACTTAGAATGTCCTTGACAACAGTATGTGGAACAAAATAAATTATGTGAGAGTGTAAAATATAGACCCTAAATTCTTTTAATGCTTTCACTAATGCTAAGGCTTGCTTCTCCATGATGTTATATTTGAGAGGATCATCTCTTAAGGCCCTACTAAAGAAAGATATTGGTTGTTCTTGACCCAAGTCATTCTTTTGAAGTAATACTGTAGCTATTGTATGCTCAGATGCAAAAGAAAAGATATAAAAGTCTTTGGTGAAATCTAGACTAATCAGGACTGGTGTTTGAGTAAGAGCTTGTTTGACCAGTTTGAATGATTGTCTAGCTGGTAAAGTCCATTTTACACCGACATATTTCTTAAGCATGTTTGTAATGTTTTTTAATATCTCAGCAAGATTAGGAATGAACCTCCTTAGAAAATTAATCTTTCCGATGAAATATTGCAATTCTTTGAGGCTCCTTGGATGGCTGATCTGCAATATTCCATCTATCCTTGTAGGGTCTATTTTGATTCCCTCTTCTAAAATTATGTGGCCAAGAAGTTTACCTTATTGGATACCAAAGAGTGTTTTCTTGGGATTCAATGATAATCCAAATTTTCTACACTTCTCAAAAAATTTTCTTAAGTTAGTCAAATGTTCTTCATCAGTTTTTGAAAAGACAGTTATGTCATCAAGGTAAATAATTATGAAATAGCCAATATCTTCAGAAAAGGCTATGTCCATGGCCCTTTGGAAGGTGGCCCCTGCATTCATTAACCCGAAAGGCATTTTGACATACATAAAGGTTCCCCAAGGTGTGGTAAAAGCAGTTTTGATTTGATCACTTGGGAGCACTAACACCTGGTTGTAACCTGAGAACCCATCTAAGAGTGATATTCTTTTAGACCCAACTACCCTTTGGAGTATATGGTCCATCTTGGGTAAGGGGTAGTTGTCTTTTAGGGATGCTCTGTTTAAGTTTCTGAAGTCGATACAGAGTCTGATCTCCCTTGTCTTTTTCCTAACAGAAACTAAGTTTGAGACCCACTCTGAATACCTAATTGGTACAATGATCCCAACAGCATGCATCTTTTCAATTTCTGCCTTAACTAAAGGTAATAAAACAGGGTTTATTCTCCTTATTTTTTGTCTAAAAGGCTTTTTATTTTCCTTCAAAGGGATTTTATGTTGGATGATGCTGGTATCATATGATTTTAGGTCTTTGTATCCCCAAGCAAAAACATCTTTAAACTCTTTGAACAGCTCTATGTACTGCAATTTTATGTGAGTTGGGAGAGTGCTGGATAGCTTGATCAACTTGGGTTTTGTTAGACTGCCTATGTTATGTTCTTCTACATTTGTTTCCACAGGCTCCATTCTTGGTTCTTTGGCTACATCGTTAAAGTCAAAAAGGTGTTCTAAAGGTGCTAGACCTCTTGGAATTTTATCATTTTTGCATTGTAAAACTTCCAAGTATTCTTGGTCTGCGTTGTCAATTACCTCTGCTTCAAAAGGATTCTCATAATGATTTATATCAGCAGTAGATGTCATTTCAGCTTCTGGGATTTGTTGAATATACAAACGATTTTCTTTATGGCTGGTTTCTGATATTGGTATGCTGAAATCATTTTTTGATTTCAAGAAATCAGCTATGTGTTTGTCAGAATCAAACACTTTCCAGTGATCTTTGTTATCAGGTACAGCAGGCCTGTGTTTTACTTTTACACTGAGCTGTTGATTTATTTCAGGTATTTGGAAATTGCTGGCATTGAAAGCAAGTTCATTTGCTAGATGATTAAGTGCTCTTGGATGAAAATGAGTTCATACTTTTCAAAGGTTTTTAATAGATCAAGGGCAGCGTTTCGATACTCCCTAAGTCTTGGATTTTTAGCTGAGTATTCTCCTTTTATTTGTCTTATAATAAGTTCAGAATCTCCTAAGATTGATATCTTCTGGGCTTCTAACTGTTTAAGCAGTTGTAAGCCTAGGAGAAGTGCTTCATACTCAGTAATATTGTTAGTGCATGGGAAATCCAATTTGTATGAAAAACTCTGTTTTGTATTTTGAATCCACACACCTGCTCCTGCACTTGTTTTATTACAAGATCCATCAAATTTTAGGGTCCAAAGTATGTCATTCCTATTTTCATTTTCTTGTTGGTGTTGATTGGTAATGTTTTGAATTTGATTGAAGGGAAGATTTGATTGTTCAGGTGAACTGAATGGGTCCATGTTTTCCTTATCTGGCTGAGTGATTTCATCTTCGTTACATAAGATAAAGGAATCTAAACTTGATTGAATAGAATATATTGCAGAGTTGTTTGGTTTGTATATGTTTCTCACCATGTAATTCATGTGGGATTCCCTGTATAGTCTTATGTTTTGGTTAAAAACGGGAATGGTGGCATAAGACATGTCCATTTGAAGGCTTCCCTGAAGTTTGGCTCCCCAAGATTTGGATAAGAGCATGCCATACTTAGGTGGAATGTCAGCTACAAATATGTCCATGACTAAACTCTTAGCAGGGATTTGGGCTAAGTTAACACACAGATCTTTGATTAAACCCAAACACTTGACTCTTCTTTAGTCAAAGGAATACAAGTATTTTTATGGCTTAGTAATATCTAAGCCTAAGCTTTCCATCACTACTTTGGGCATTAGATTGTGTGAAGCTCCTGAGTCTAACATAGCATTGCGTAAAATTTTCTCATGTATGTTCAAGCTAACATAAAAGGGAGGGACGACTCTCTTTCTTGGTATTTTCCTTCAACTTCTCGGACCAAACAACAACTGCGGTTTCTGTCGTTGTCAAGTTTAAGGTGTCGATGATCATTTCCTAAGTTCAAAGCTTTTCAAAACTTGTTTTGTACACTTCTTGGGTTACTAGTTCGGATAGGGGGTGGTAATTTTTATCTTAGCAATCTCAGTGGGTTTTAACCCTAAACAAAAATTATCTACACACGAATCTTATAACGAGAAGATAAACAATAGCGAGAGAATAAAACATAAAAATAGATAAACACAGAGATTTTCCCCCTGGATCCCAAATAGGGATGACCAAACTTGATTTTTCATTATATTCCTTTTAGTGTTACAACACATATATATACATACCAAAAGCATACATAAACCCCAATCCATAAACCCTAGATTAGAACATAACTGTAGTTCCCTTGACCGGATCTACAAAAATACCAGGGGCCGAAAACCATCGTGCCCCAATACCATGTGCAAAACCATGCACAAATCCATGGACATGGACTACCCACCGGAAATTAAGGACCAAAAATTTTCGCCGGGGCGCTGCCCTGGACCCTGACAGGGGGGGGCTACTACCCCCCCTCTTACCCCCCCGCACATGCTTAGTCGTGGAAAGAATATAACACATACCCAACATTCTCCCACTTGTTGTTTTCTTTCCACAAGGGGCCACAAGAGAGCTTAGTCATTGGCCCAATTCTTCAACACCCATTGTTTCTCTACACCAAGAGAACTTTTGAGTGATCACAGACTTTGTCAATCATCCCACAACATTCTTCGGAGTGTCCACCTTTACCGAAAGAACACCCTTTTTAGCCTCAACCATATCTCTAACAAAGTGATATTATGAACATCAATGTGCTTTGTCTTTGAATGATAAGCAGGGTTCTTAGCCCAAGAAAATTGCACTTTGGCTATCACAGACTCATCCTTATAGCTTGCTATACCAACCCCATACTTGAACACAATCTACTGCAACCAAATTGCTTCCTTGCTTGCATGAGTGGTCACTATGTATTTCTGCCTCTGTAGTTGAAAAGAGCCACTACAGATCGTTTTTACTCATCCAACCGAAACGCAGCCTCCAAATAGGCGTAAACACATACCCACTTGTAGATCTTCTTTGGTCCAGGATATCTAGCCTAGTGTCGCATCAACAAAACCACGAATGTCCAACATTCTTTCCAATCCCGGTCTTCCACGGTAGCACGAGCCATAATCACTAGTGCCACGTAAATATCCCTCGAAAAACCCGCTTAACTCGTTGTCCAATGCTCCTTCCCCTAGGTTTGACATAAACTTGCTCAATACTCCCACTGCATGTGCAATGTCTAGTCTAGTATAGACCATTGCATACATCATGCTACCCATCTATGCACTTGCATATGGAACATGGGCACATATACTCCTCTTCTTATTGTGTCTTGGGACACTGCCGGCTAGCATGACTCACACCTACAAGAATAGGAACATTCTACGGTTTACTATCCCATATTGAACCTCTGCAATATAGTCTCGACATACTTCCTCACAGTTTAATCTAGGAGCTTCCTCTTTGCCCGATCTCTCTTAATTTCCATGCCCAAAATATAGTTTGCAGCACTCAGATCCTTCATGTCGAATTTGGAGAATAGTTTAGGGTATTCAAATCTTGGATAATTTCATTGTCATACTTCCAATCAACAACATATCATCCACATACAAGACCAAATAAATAACATGGTCACCAATTAATTTTAAATAAACACGGTGATCCTTGCTTATACGGTGAAGCCAAGTCCCCGTATATAGGTATCAAATTTACGATACCACATCCTTGGTGACTTTTTTAACCCATCACAGAACTTCTTCAACCCTGCATATCAGATTATTTATTACCCTTCACCATAAAGCCTTCGGGTTGCTTCATGTAGATCTCCTCTTCTAGATTCTCGTGAAGAAATGTTGTCTTCACATCCATTTGTTCTATCTCAAAAAGATAAAAATGCAGGTAGCAACGGATAAAATTAATCTAATAGAAGTAACTTTGGCAATAGGGAGAAAAAAATATCACCAAAATCAATTCCCGCAGCACCAGGAATAACCTTTTACGCTACCAAACGAGCTTTGTATTTCTCACTTTTCCTTCTACATTCATCTTCTTCTTAAACACCCATTTGGTCCCAATGGGCTTCCTCCAGCTAGCAACTCCACCGGATCCCATGCATCGTTTTTGTGCAAGGATGCCATTTCATCAACCATGGCCTCCTTCCGCAGTTTTCCATCCTGCGAATCCCTGCCTCCTGACGCACTTCCGGGTTCACCATCGATTATAGTTAAGGCAAAACTCTGAGTGAAAGCAGATGGACTATACCTTTCTAGTTGCCTTCTTTTCCCCGAATCGATCTTCTCAAAGTCCCGGAGTTTGTGGCTCTTCATCTTTCGAGACTTCTTCCGTTGTAGATTCCGATTCATCCTCCTTTAGCTCAAACTCTATCTTCTCGTGCTCCTTTACAGTGAGGACTTCATGTTTAAAAACATCTTTCCTTCTCTAAACACCACATCTCATTGTACACAACCTTCCTTGTTTCGGGTTCCAAAACTTGTAACCCTTTAAACCATCCTTATACCCAATAAAGATGCACCTTTCGTATTTATTATCCCAACTTGGTCCTTTTCTCCTTTGGAACATGTACATATGAATCACATCCAAATACCCTTAGATGTGAAAGAGAGGGTTTCTTACCGAGTCCATACCTCATGTGGCGTCTTATCCTCCAACGGTCGATGAAGGTGATCTGCGTTAACTAAGTAACATGCACCGGTCTCCCACTTTGCCTGTGCAAATTCTTGTCCTAACCCGTACTACCCGAGCATGCTTCTTGCCTTTTCCATCGGTGTTCTATTCATTCTTTCTGCCAACTCCATTTTGCTGAGGTGTGTATGGAGTAGTCTTCTGCCATGATATACCACACTTCGACGTAACTCTTCAAATTCCTTCTTGCGTAACTCCCCACACATTATCTATCCTCAACGCTTTTTATCTTCTTCTCGTCCGGTTTTCACCGTGAGCCTTAAATTCTTTAAATTTGTCAAATACTTCGATTTCTTCCTCAAGAAATATATCCACGTATTCCTTGAGAAGTCATCTATGAATGAAACATAGTACGCAGACTTTCCGATGATAGTGAACGCTGACACGAGCCCAAACACATCATTGTGCACAAGTTCTAATATCTTGTTTTTCCTCTTAGCACCAGAAAGGAAAACTCACCGGGTCTGCCTCCCATATACACAATGTTCCTGAGAAATAGAAATCCGAGGAAAAATTAGACATACCTTCTACCATACCATCTCTATGCAGTCATACGGAGGCCCTTCTCTCCAATATGTCCAAGGCTTTTGATGCCATAGCATGTTCTTTTTCTCCCGAGACATCTAGAGCTTTTTGTCCCACTTTCAGGGAACCACAAAGCGTACACCCTATCAATAACGATGCTACCTTGTAGCTTATACGAGTTTCATTCCGAACTCCACCCGTTAGTACACTGCTCCCCCAAACCATCTTTGTGCATCTTTCTCGAACATCGTTTTTACACCCTGCATCATCCATCTTGCTTACAGATAGATTTTGCGCCAATGCGAGAATATCAGACACTAGGAAGTGTTCTAATCCTTCCACCTTGTAGCTCAGCTTTGACCTTTCCACGTCCGAGCGATTTTGGCCTTCCCTATCATCCCCTAGGAAGACATCACCATCATATTTCTCATACTCACAGTAAACCACTCCCTATGGGGAGTGAAGTGAAAAGTATGCACCCCGAGTCAATCAACCATGACTCATGATCTACATGTGTATTTGAAGAAGCCATATACACATGCCCCACCTTCATCACGAGGTGGTTTTTGCCTCTCTGCGAAGGGAGCATCATCGGATCCCTTTCCTTTCCTGCGAGGCTTTAGATCTCGAGTCCCTTTTTTGTAGTGCCCTTCCTTTTTGCATTTCCAAGACACCTTTACAAACTTTCCAGAGATTTAGATCTCCCACTCGAAACATTATTCTTGTTTCTATTCACGGGGACCTTCCTCATACGGATAAGGCATCTCCATTACGACCCCTCCATATTTCTTCGCTCTCATTTCCTCAGTAATAGAGGTCGAGACAATGTCATCAAAATTCAAGGTAGTTGTATTGCTACCTATTGCACTAACAGACTGTCCCATGAATACTAGTAGAGAACACAAAAAACCGATGCACTTATCTTCATCTAAGATTTTAATATCATCGAGATGAAAACTAACTTACCACAGTATTGAAGGCGTTCTATATGCTCACACCATGAGTCTCCATCCTTCATCCTCGGAGTTATACTGACTTTTCCACGGAACAACTTGTTCATCGAGAAACTTAGATTGGTACAAAGTCCCAAGTTTTTCCCACTAAAATTCTCTCAGTCGTAGCTTCCCCGAGATACATTCAACAATACTTGAATTCGATACACACAACCGTATTGTGCTCTTAGCCTTCCGATCTAGTTTCTTCCGGTCTTCATCTAACATTCCCATTGGTTTAGTACCTAGATCTACCCGCGATCCACCGATCTTTATCCACCACAAATCCTCCATCTTGAGCTTCCACAACTCAAACTCGACCATTAAATTCTCTGATCTCCTATCTTCCCACCGCTAGCCATCTTCTTTCACCACAAGAATCGATCACGGATCTCCCACTGCGAAACAGAGGGTCTACCACATGCTCAGGAGCAAAAAACCTCAGCAACGAAACGTGTCCCCCTTGAAGCCGAAATAGCTCGATACCAAATGTAGGTTTTAACCCCGAGACAAAAAAGTATCTACACATGAATCTTATAACAGAAGATAAATAATAGCGAGAGCATAAAACATAAAACAGGATAAACACAGAGATTTTCCCACGGATCCCAAATCGGGACGACCTAGGCTGATTTTTTCATTATATTCCTTTTAGTGTTACAACACATATATATACATGCTTTGAAGCATATATAAACCCCTAATCCATAAAACCCCGGATTAGAACATAACCGTAGTTCCCTTGACCCGATCTACAAAAATGCCGAGGGGCCGAAAACCATCGTGCCCCAATACATCATGTGCAAAACCATGCACAAAACCATGGGATACAGACTACCCACCGGAAATTAAGGACCAAAAAATTTTTCATTTGGGGCACTGTCTCGAACACATACGAGAGGGCTACCGCCCCCCTTGTGACCCCCCTGTGTGTGCTTAGTCGTGGAAAGAATATAACACATACCCAATAATCTCTCCCTCAAGGCTAAAAGGAATAATTGACTTGTTTGTATTTACATCTGTTTTTTCAATTGAATTCTTTTCAGCAACTTTGATTTGTTGAACCTTGTTTGGACTAGTAATTGGGATAGTTTTATTAGGACTACTAGCTGAAGTGCTAGGGGTAGTCTGTTCAACCTTTGGCTGGACACCTTTATCTTTGTTTAAGTCTATTTTCTTAGCCAAAATGTTGGTTTTTCTATTGCTGTTTTTTGGGCTGGTTTTCAGTTTTTCTTGTTAGTAGTGCTAGTGTTCTTATCCTTTGAATTATCTATGTTTCCCTTGCTCCCTAAGATCATACTTGTTTGTGTACCTCCATGATTGCATTTTTCAAAACCCAATCTATAGTCATCGAATCTTTCATAGGTATTTGTATTTTGATCATAAGAGAAGAAATATTGTTCTTCTCAGGTGAGGAAAACATCATCCCCACTATCTGATCCAATCAAGTTTACATGAGATTCTTCCAACCTTCAACTCCCTATCTTCTTCATATTGATCTACATAGTTCGTGAAAGGGAGGTCTAATCATTTGGTCACTTTCTTTTTGCTTATCTTGATTGTTGTCCCTTCTATAATTCGATTTCTATTTTTGTTTTGGGAGTTGTTCTGATTATCTCTTGGTTGTGTTCTCTCAAGTATGCTCATCCTTTTCATGATCTCTTCCAACATATGTTCTGTCTTTGAGCTAGATGTGGAGGGTGTAGTGCCATATTTATAAGTTACCCTCTTCTCTAATCTCAACCTATTTCTTTTCTCAATTATGTTTGCTTCTACGCTCATAGCTCCTTTTGCATGTCTTCTAAGGTTAAGTAGTCCCTCTCCCTTAACTGATACATCGTGTCCACATCAAGACCTCTGGGATATCTTACTAAGGCCATGCCTTGAGGAGGCTTCATGTGAGGTGGAAGAGCATTATAAACGCTATTGAACCTAGTGGAGTAGTCAGAACACTCTCTCCTTGATTTCTCTTGAGGCCGTTATATTCTGCTAGTATTTGGAGAGGATTCTTTTTTGAGTTCCCATTTGTTTACGAATGTTTGATGCAAAGTGAGAGATCATTTATCGTTTGTTAGAGGTAAGTTTTTAAACCATTTCTTTACATCTCCTCCTAAACTCTGGGTGAAGATCATCATCTTCACAGTTTCTTCTTTTATCTCCATGTAATCAAATGCATCTTCCATCCTATCTACATGATGTTGGGCTATTGTAGACTCTTTTCTAGTGAAGTGAGGGATTTTATATTGGTAATCATTTGGTAAGGTAAGTAGAGGTTGTGGTAACACTAATGGGGCATACCATGTTGCCATGGCTGGAAATAAGGGTGGATTACTAGATGTGAAAGTGGGTTGAATATGAGTGTTTTGGCACAAAGTGGTAGTCTAAATTGGAGTGGAGAGAAAAACTTGGGCCAACAAATTGATTTTGAGCAGACTTGTTATGAAAAAGGATAAAGTGATAAAGAAGCTGAGAATGGGTGAGGAGTGGAAGGTGAGGCTTCTCTCTTTTGAATCTTTGTTGAAAATATGCAATATCAAGGTCAGCTTTCAGTTTAAGTCACCTTGAGATCCGGTTCTAAATATGTTCTTTGTATGATGTAAACTCGAAGTGTGAATCCTCTAAGACTGCTAAGGTTTTTAGGGACATGAATTTGTTCTTAAGAGGCTCTTATTAGCAGTTTGAATTTCGAGAGTTAGAGTGCACGCCACAAAAATTCTCTCGATGTGTCAATGATTAAAGGAGGATTTGGGTCTGGATGGGATCTAGTATTGATCCTATGTGAAGCTGAGGCTGCTTTTCAAAAAATGAGAGAGGTGGGGGTTTTAGGGAATCGTTTTTTGGAAGCTTCACCTCTCAAGATGTTTTGTCTAAAATGGGACTAGGCTTCTAAAACTTTCTTCAAGGTTGTTTAACACAAGTCTTAAAGAGATTTTAGAACCTAGATGAGTAATAGGCCCACCGGGGCTAGTGGAGTACGCTGTGTGGAAACTTTTAGTATGAAGGTAAGATATTGGATGGTTCCACCACCATGCTTATTATGAAGCCAAACCGAAATGTTTTTTGGGGTTTTTTCGAGTTTCTTTGATTTTTATAGGTTATGAGAGTGTCCTAAATCTGACTTAACACTTAGCTAGGGTGTCAAAACATACATATTTCACTCTTATGGCTTGGTAACTGAATCCTTCAAGGTTTGATAAGGCTTTATGAGAATCCTAAGGGTTACTTAGTTTTTCACTGATCCAAATTAAGTCCTATCATGATTACCATTTTTTAGTTAGTGCTTGAGGGAGGTTACCTATGTTATACTTAGACGGTGAGTGTTTTGTTTTAAAGATTTTACTCAGTGTCCCACCATGATCGCCATTATGTTGGTGTCCCATGTATTGATAGTTTGGCAAATCAAAAGACAAGGAAACATCAGAACCAATCTTTAGAGTTACAGGATCTAGTCCTTCTATTCTCAAAGAGGGATCTCTCAAAAGTTTGTTTGCAAAGGTTTATCTTGTGTGATTTGAGTATTGGTTTTAGACTAGTTATTAAGTGCAGGTGTTTATTTGTTTGTTTGTTTTGTTGGAATGATACAGCAGAACATGAAAGGCCTAGGAAAGATATATAGGACAGAGAAATATATGGTTCATTGGAAAATGGAGTCAAGAAAAGTTCATAACAAACACATCAATGGATATGGGATATCAAAGGGAAAATCTAACTTGGCCATAGGATCTTTTTGTTTTTGGAATGAGATGAACATTAATGATTTGGAAAGAGAGGTTTAATTCTCAACAAAGGGAATTCGAAAGCATAATTTGAACAATAAAGAGCTCTTTGATAGATAGGGCTTACCATAAATTCTACAAATCACACCTGTAAGCAAATAATGATTTCAAAACAACTTTTAAAATAAAAATCTAAGATTAGAGAACACCCTATTTCCTCAAAGATTTATTTTTAAAGGACTTAGAAAACATAAAAGATTTACTTGATAATTACAAAGTCAGTAGAGGGAACACCTAAAAAAAATCTATGATCATAATTATAACGACCTTTAAGCCAACTTTTTTAAGTGAGGACAAAGGGCAAGATCAAAAACAGACCTCTTTGATTCATCGTAAGAAAAAGAACTTCAAAGGGAGACTTCAATAACAATTTTTAAGTGGCGTAGAAAACCCAGAGGGAGAACCATAAATCATGTCGAAACCTTGTTCGAACTATTAAGGAAATAAACAAGCATGAAGATTAAAGAGAGATATTAAAGACTCTAAAATACTATCGATAGAAGAAAAACATGAAACAAGTGAAGGATGAACAGGTCTAAAGTGCTTCCAAGAGTCATTTCTTAGCCTAAAACTTTCAACCCTATTTAGTAAGAAAATATGGAACATAATGGAAACGAGAGAAAAACATAAAACAGTTTTGAATACTTCACCAACGATGCTTATGGATCCAATGATAGAGCCTTCTCGAGGAACAAAGCATGCAACAACATCATCAAGGTTTCCAAGACTTCAGTTTCTTCTTCAACTTCAACGGACTATGTATTTATTTCAAAGAGTTTCAGTATTACAAGTGGTGATCAAACAACAACCAACCCTTTGCTCATCTTCTTTAGAAGTATATAAACATTGTTACCGATGAAATAGGTAACTTTGACCACAAAACGGAACTCTGTTAAAAGACTCAAACTTACAGCTTCAAAAACAATTGAGACTGTGTTTGCACGCAGGCAGTTTTTTAAGGTCAAATTTCAACATTTTATAAAATTATGCTAAAAACAAAATTGTTTCTTGAAAAAAGGATTGAAAAAACACCCTCAAAACAAAACTAGTTGACGCTGGAATAAACAAAAAAAAAAATTGTCATATTTTTGACAATTTTAAAAATAGAAATAACATTTTTAAATTTTTAAAATTCAAACATTAAAAAAAACCTAAAATTTAAGAAAAAAAAAAAATTTAAAAAATAAAAACGTTTTAAAGCTTAAAATTTAAAAATATATAAGAATAAAAAAATAAAAAAAAAATAAAATAAAAATTTTAATTCAAACATTTAAAAAAACCTAAAATTTAAGAAAAAAATTAAAAATAAAAACAAAATAAAAATATTAAATTAAAAAGAAAAACAAGTTAAAAAAAGAAAGAAAATCAAAATAAAATGGGAAATTAAATTTTAAAAAGAAAAAAAAATATTTATTAAATTAAAAAAAAAAAAATTTAAAAAAAAATTAAATTTAAAGAAATATATTATCAATTTAATGGCTAAATTTAAAGCGATTAAAAATAACGTTAAAATTAAAAGAAAAAAAATGAAAAATTAATTAGAAATAAAAAATGAAAAAAATACAATAAAAATATTAAATTTAAAGAAATATATATTAAAAGAAAATAATGAATTTTAAAAATAAATTTAAATTAAAATGACATATATATGTATATAAACAATATTATTCAAATATAAAATATATATATTAGATTTTATTAAATTAAAGTAACAAATTAAATAAAAAAAAAATATTAAATTTTAATAAATAAATGAATAAACAAATAAATTTTGAAATAAAAAATTAAATTTTAAATATAAAAAAAAAAACATTTAAATTAAAGTTAAGACTTTATAAATCAGTCATTCCAAAAAATTGAAAAAAATAAATTAAATAAAATATATTAAATAAAAAATAAAATAAAAAACAAATTAATTTGAAAATATTAAGTTTAACTTAAAAATATATATATAATTTTAAATACACAATTTTAATTGAAATAAAAAAAAATATAAAATTTTATGTAATTAAAAAAAAATTAAAAAAATTAAAAAATATATATATTAAATTCAAATAAATAAATAAATAAAAATACTAAATTTACTAAATTTTAAAAAATTAAATGAAAAAACTAAACATAAAATTTAATAATTAAAAAAATATATATGAATTTTTTTTTTTAAATCAATTAAAAAAAAAAAAATACAAAATTTAATAAAAATTATTAACAAAATTTAGAAAAAAATAAATAAAAATGAACAAAATGAACAAAATTTAAAAATAAACAAAATTAAATTAAAACAAATTAAATTTCAAATATAAAAATTAAATTAAAAAAAAAAAATTTAAATTTTTGAATTAAAAAAAAAAATTAAAAAATCAAATAAAAAAAATTAAAAATAAAAAAGAATTTTTTGATTATGGTGGTGCCACCAATCGGCCTCCCGCCCAGGTGACGGCGGAGGCCGACCGCTAGGCGGGAAGCCGTTTCCGAGAATCGCCCTCCCACGGCAGAAGGCCGATTCCAGGAATCGCCCTCCCACGGCGAGAGGCCGATTCCCGGAATCAGCGTCAAGGCGATTCCCGAAATTGGCCTCCCATGGCGGGAGGGCGATTCCCGGAATCAACCTCTCGTCGTGGGAGGGCAATTCTCGAAATCGGCCTGAGGGTGATTCCCAGAATCGGCCTCTCGCCGCGGGAGGGCGATTCCCGGAATCGGCTTCTCTCCGCCCTTGTGGTGATGGCGAAGGTCTCTTTTCTGACAAAACAGTCATGATTTTATTTTAAACTGTGGTTTAGGCCTCTGATAATTTATTTTTAGCCGTAATCCCCATAAATCTGTCTTCAATTCTTCTGTCCTGATAAATTTTATCTTTGGCACTGATACTTCTGTGACTGTGCTTGATTCATGGTGTTCTTGCGAATGTGCAGGGCTGCGTAGGGGCGATATGGCATCAATGCCTCAAGAATCATCAATGAAACGTGAATTTCAAACCCTATGATTGATTTTCTTTAGTGAATCGAAGGCAGGAGGATCGTTACCCTTTGCCTTTGATTTTTATTCGAGCATAGTGGAAAAATCACTTAACCCTGCAAAATACGAACAAATATTATAAAATCCATGCATATATAGTTTTACTGTTGCAGAAGGCATGTGGAGGAAGCATGGTCGTTGGATGGCATCATCCAACGGTCGAGGATGATCGAGAGAAATAAATGAGAAGGCAGAAGAATCGTTTAAATCAGAGTCGTCGATCGCGCAGAGATCGACGGTCGGGAGTGGAAACGAAAAGTTAAAGCGAAAGACATTGACTGGGTGATCAAATCAGGGCGATGAAATGTGGGTCGTCGATCTGCAGATCAAATCGAGGGCGGAGATGCTCTAATGACCGCGTCGCAGCCCGGTTAACCGTCGGGCATCTTCGGTGAGCAATAGTCGTCGGATGGGCGGCCTCAGATCGGACGGAACGCATCAATATCGCACCGGGTCCACGTCCAAATGTTAACGCGTGATGGATGGCGGTTTTATGAACAGTGCCCAGGACACGTGTCGGCCAGCGTATGGAATCGCTGCCGATCGGGAAAAAACCGTCGTCGCCCAAAGGTGGTGTGATGAATACCGCGCGGTTTTTGGAATGGTGAGTGGAATGCAGGGACCACCGGGGAGACAGACTCCGCACCATCGATCTACTAATCAGATCGACGGTGGAGATCGGCTAAAATTTTGAACTGGCGGAAAATTATAATATAATAAAACCAACGAGTTTTAATATATAACCAAAGGTTTTAAAATTTGGGCGGAAATAATTAAAAAATGGCTTGGCGCCCGATTGCGGGGCCGTGGGGCACATGGGAGATAATAAGACCAGAGGCTTATGAAGAAAGGGGCTTAAGACTTAGCCCGAGGGGGCTTAAGTTCACAATACATAAAAATATGATTTTTATGAATTTTCAATGGTTTTTAAAGGTTTAGAGGGGTTCCAATAAGGCAAAGAAGGAGTCTTTGAACCTTATCAAAGGGATTTTGAAGAAGGGAAAAGGGGAAAACATGAAAATGAAGGTTTTTCATGGGAAATGGAGGGATAAAAACTGAGGTTAGTTTTGGAAGAAGGGAGAGAGGGAAATGGTGCTTGCAGCAGTATTGTTTCTTGGGAAACAACAGGGTTTCTGAATGGGGAAAAAAGGCACAGTAGTGAAGATTGGGACAGAGGAAGGAGGCCTTCAAAAGTCTTCAAGAGTCAACCCTTTTTAGTCATAAAATTTGTTCCTTGAAGGCTCAAAGAATTTTTAGCCAGCATTTGGTATAACAAATTTTATAGCTGGCTAACAGAATGAAAAAGGGAATCATATTATTGATGTGGAGTCCATTGCCACCATTGCCACAACCAAGATCCAAAAGATTGAGCTCAAAGATCCAAAGGAAGGGGAGTGTCTCTTCCACTCACAAATGTGGGTGAAGTGTTCTCCTTTGTAGTTCATTGTCGACAACGGGAGACAAAAGAACCTCATGTCATCAAAGGTCATGAAGTTGTTTGGCCTATCGACCACACCACACTCGTATTCATACACCATCGGGTGGCTTCACTGAGGACAAGATCTTCATGTCAACCAATATTTATGCCTTCCCTACAACATCAATCCCTTCATACTATGTGATTTTTATCCTCTTAAATTTTGTGATGTATTATTAGTAAAATCATACTTGTG
This sequence comes from Pinus albicaulis, assembly GCA_034641835.2. Taxonomy (NCBI): domain Eukaryota; kingdom Viridiplantae; phylum Streptophyta; class Pinopsida; order Pinales; family Pinaceae; genus Pinus; species Pinus albicaulis. The sequence continues at coordinate 1,266,118,196 of CM076574.1, read as the reverse complement.
GAAGATTCATGTTGTGTATGAGTCTAGGCCTCTCACTATTATTATTACTTTGGGAAATAAGTTATACAGTGTGTCGAAGGTAGCACCACCTACCACCATCTCTTTGATCTATGCAACGCAATGCAGTAAGATCATTTCCCATACCAGGAAATTTGTCATCCTTATGATTTTCCCTGAGGGTAAGAAGAATATTGTTTCCATATCCATGGCCTCCAGACAAGGCTCCTCTACACAAAAATAGCAGATGGAAAAGATCATGGAGGAGTACAGGAACATCTTCACCTCACCCATAGGGGCACCGCTACATTATTATGTCAATCACTCCATCGATATGACCTTGGGCACACCACCCAAAAAACTGATCTATTGATGCTCTATTATATAGAACAATGAAATTAATAGGAAGATTCCATATCTATTGCAGAAAGGGAAAATCAAGCCAAGTTCTTCACCCTATGGGAGCCTGATCATGTTCATACAAAAGAAGGATGAGACCTAGAGACTTTGCATTAACTATCGAGCTTTGAATAAGATCATTGTCCAGAATAGGTATCCAATCCCATAGATTGATGACATTCTGGACTAGCTCAACGAAGCCATGTATTTCATCAAGATTAACCTGAAGACCAGTTATCACCAAGTACCAATAAAACCCTACAATGTGTGGAATACTACCTTCAAATCCAAGGAGGGCCTTTTCGAATGGTTGGTCATGCCTTTCGGGTTGAAAAATTCCCCCACAAACTTGATGAGGTTGATGGATGACATCTTTCAGCCCTTCACCAACTCTTTTGTGGTAGTGTATTTGGATGACATCCTGATCATCAGCCAGAGTTGGGAATAGCACCTTCACCATATTCGACAGGTCCTCTAGACCCAACATTAACACAAATTGTGTGCCAATTTGGAGAAATGCACTTTTGGTATGACCCAGGTTTGTCTAGGGTACATCATTGATGAGTGGGGTGTGCATGTGGACCCAACCAAGATACAAGTTATTGGGGACTGGCCAGCCACAACCACTCTAACAGAGCTTCGAAGCTTTCTATGTCTTGCTAATTTCTACCACAGGTTCGTGTTGGGTTTCTCTCATATCACTTGCCCTTTGAGTCAAGTCACCAAGGGCAGAGTGAAAGAAAAGTTATTTTGGTCGGAATCCCAACAAAATGAATTTTCCGAGTTGAAGAATCACCTATGCTCTGCACCAATGCTCACATTACCAGACTTACAACAAAAATTTGAGTTTGAGATAGATGCCTTCATCTATGCTATTGGTGCAGTTCTTACTCAACATGGGAATCTGGTGGCATATCATAGTGAGACACTTTTAGACACAGTCTGGAATTATCCCACCCATGAAAAAGAGATGTATTCCATTGTGCAAGCCTACTGATAACGGAAGCGATTCATTCTAGGGAAGGAAATGTTCATCCACACATACCACTGACCCTTGCAGTTCATACATACACAAGGAAAGTTGAAGAATGATCTCCATCAGAAATGGTCCACATACTTGTAATAGTTCCATTTGAACATTAAGTACAAGAAGGGAAACACCAATTATGTTACAGACTACCTCAGTCAACTTCCAGTCATGGCACTAACCACTATTCTCAACTCATGTTGACACGAGACTTGATAATGGCCACATCTTTACAAGAGTGATATGGATTTTGACACCATATACCAGATTCTCTTAGAAGGTAAGCAGGTTCTATACTTTAAGCTCAAGGACGCACTATTATGCCACTTGGAACACCTCTGTGTACCTTCAAGCAAGCATGCCACGATGATTTTGGAGGCACACTATAGTTGATTCACTGGATATTTTTTGGTAGAAAATAGAATGGTAGTACTTCAGAAGTATTTTTATTGGCCAAACCTTCGAGAAGATGTTGGGAAGTACAACAGTTCCTACACTATTTTTACCATTTCCAAACCTACAATAAAGAAGCAAGTCATGTATACTCCTCTTCCTACTCCTATCCAACCCTATGAATCCATCTCCATGGATTACATGTTAGGCCTTCCTTCTACCAAGAATGGAAACGCCAATGTTTTCATGGTCGTCGACAAGTTCTCTAGGATGGCCATTCTGGCGGCTTGCAAGAAGAGTATTTCAACAGATACCACTGCCAAACTCTTCTTTGAATGAGTTTGAGTGAGTATGGGTACACTTTGGGATCCCATAATCCATTATCTCAAATTGTTACAGCCAGTTCCTATGTGAATTTTGGTCAAGCCTCTAGTCGTTGTTAGATACCAAGCTCACTAATTCCACGAACTTTCACACCCAAACTAATTTCCAAACAAAGGTCGTTAACAAGATGATTGTGCACATCCCACACATGTACAACTAAAAGCACCCACACACATGGGATAATATCCTCCCCTATGTCCAACACAGCTACAATAGAGCTCTCCACAACTCAACTGACCATAACCCCTTTTAGGTGGGACTGGGATTCTAACCATTATGTCCCATCAATGTTTCCATACCATTTGCAACTACTCAAGAAGATTCGTCTCATGTCAAGTTTGAAGATGACAGAGATAACTTATTCAATGAGTTAATTTAGGACATATGCCAGAATTTCCATGACATATTGGATAGATCAAATTCAAAGTACAAGCAGCATCATGATCAGCATCAGGTGCCACATAAGTTCCAGGGGGGGCGACAAAATTTGGTTACATTTAAAAAAGGAGCACCTCGTTGGGCCCCACTCCAAGATTTACCTAATCCGATATGGGCCTTAGACCATCACTAAGGTTTTAGGGGACAATTCTTTCGAGCTCAGCATTCCTTAGCTTGCACCCAGTATTCAAAGTGGACTGACTGTGGCCATACTTTCCCCCATTGTTGGAAACATGCGACATTTTTGAGAAGTGTAGAAATTTATAAACACACTAATGTATTTATGGATTATCCTAATCTAACAATTTAATCTTATGTTAAATAAAGAATCCTCCAACTTAATTCTTTGCAGAAATTAAATCACCAATTGCAAAACACATATGAAGAAAAATCAATCGCACATAACAAGATTTTTTACCAGGACAGCTTAAAGCTAAAAGCCCCAACTATCATATATTATGTATATCAATGGAACATGTAACAAGATCAAACAAATCTCAGCTCATATAGCTCTCAATACAATATACAATCTTCACACACTGTCATGTAGAAATTTTCATATATATGCACCAATTTCTTGCCTCCTCACAACCTGCCTCCACTATGCAATCCCTGCATAAGAAGATCCCTGAATGAATTTGATCTTGCCTTGCTTTCACTGTGAAATCCTCATTGGCATCTCCAATGTATGTGTAGATGCATTGAATGCATCACAATAGTCACAACCGATAGCCCATCTCACCATTTCACCTATCTCTCCACTGGGTCTCCACTGGATCTGACATGAAAGTAGTTAACTTTTGTATTTGTTCATTTGCAAGTAAGACACTACTTGTGAATTAATTAAATAATTAATTCACTCATCTTTCACTAGTGTATCTCTAGTTACAACTAGCACAACTGATTTTAACTCACTTAACTAAGTTAAACTAAATAACAACTCCCATAACTACTCTTCCAACTCTGTTTCAACTTGCCATTGTCAGTTATAACGAAGTCCTACATGCATGAGTCACCAACCACCCTAAGAATTGTGTAATTCCTTCAGCCCACTAGTGTGCCACATCTTTTCACTAAAATAAAGTGCTCCAAGAGAATAAGTTACTATTTCTTGTCTGATTATTATTAAGGGCTAATAATAATCGACATGCATTCTATTTTCAGATTAGCAATCTATAAATAGACTTCGCCCATCTTCTAAAAATAGAAATTCACCCAACGATAGAATTTTCTCAACCATCTAGAATTATCATCCTGCTAATTTTAGAATATGCTCACCATTCTAAAAATATACATACACCTAAAAATAGCCTGCGAGCCCCATCTAGTGAAGGTGCTTAATTTTCAGTAGGCTCATCATCTTGTTGAATCTCAACACTCCCTCTCAAAAATATATGGATTATCCTTCACCCCAGTCCTATCTCTATGGTATTCGAATTTGCTCTTGGTGAGCACCTTCGTTAGAATATCTGCATCCTGATCTTTCGTATGAATGTACTGAAGCAACATGATCTTCCACTGCACACAATCTCTGATATGATGATACCAGATATCTATATTCTTAGATCTATCATGAAACACGTGATTAATCAAGAGTTTAATGCAACTCTGATTATCACAATGAATCACTGTAGGATCTAAATGAGAATCGAACAAACCTACCAAGATCTTCCTCATCCAGATAGCCTCACATGCAGCTTGACTTGCTTCCATGTATTCTACATCCACTAAACTGAGTGCTATGGATCTCTATTTCTGTTGTACCAAGAAATAGTTGTAGATCTGATACTAAAAACCCCTCCTGATGTGCTCTTTCTATCCATTGATTTGCTTGCCCAATCTGCATCTATGAAGCCATGAAAATTCACCTCATCCATGTGTTTGTACCATAATCCATACTCAGATTTTCCCCTAAGATATCTCAAGACATGCTTGCCTGCTTTCCAAAAGAGCTTGGTAGGCTTAACCATCGCTTGACTAAGCTGGTTCACCGCATAGCATATGTCTGGTATTGTATTAACTAAATACATGAGTGAAACCACCAACTATCGATAAACAGTAGCATCCACTACCTCTGCCGATGTAGCATCCTCTTTCCTCCAATTTCCTGGAAGAGGAGTATCCATGGGTTTGCAGTACTCCATGTGAAACTTACCGAGTATCTCCCAAGAAAACTTGCCTTGAGACACAAATAGTTCACCTTCTCGCTTTCATATTTCCAATCTAAGGAAATAATGAAGGAGGTCCATATCCTTCATCTCAAACTCCTTTGCAAGGTCCTCCTTTCATGATTGTATTAGCTACTCATCACCAGTCGATATTAAATCATCAACATAAAGAACAATCATTAAAAGCTTTCCCTCCACCACAATCTGGTATAGGTTTCCATCCACATCACTCTTGGTGAAGCCAAGTCCAGTGAAATAGTTTTTGATCTGAGTGTACCAAGCATGGGGTGCTTGCTTCAACCCATACAACACTCTTTTGAGTCTGTACACATGTGACTCACTACTAAAGATCTCAAATCCTTTAGGTTGCTCAAAATACACTTCTTCCTCAATGATCCCATTAAGGAACATAGTCTTCACATCCATTTGATGAATGTGCCAACCCATCTGTGCTGAGAGAGCAAGGATGATCCTTATGGAAGAATACTGTGCGACAGGTGCAAATGCTTCCTCATAATCAATCCCCTCAATCTGTGATAAGCCCGGGGAAACAAATCTCTCCTTATACTTCTCAACGCTCCCATTAATAGCTTGCTTTACCTTGTAGATCCATCTTGAACCTGTTCTTACCCAAAAATTCTCAAAAAAACATCATTGTGTTATGTTTGTTTTTGGTCATGGTTCAAATTAGGTTTAGAAGTCAATTTAGGGTTTTTTTAAGGGTAGTTTAGATTTTTATAAGATCAAAGCCCATCCTTAAGTTCAAATAAAGTCTTTTTAAGGTCCATTCATTGTCAAATATCCATAATTTCCATTTGTGAGCCATTTTCTAAAGTATCATGTCAAAACTGGTCAAATTAGCCAAGAAACCTTACTTTCGTAGCGCCGCTAGTTCAAAAAAGTTGATTTGTGCTACCAAACTGCTGAAAGTGATGAAACAAAAACTCTATTTTCTGGTTTTGAATAGTCAACCTCCAAGGCAGTTTTGGAGCAACTGAAAACGAATTTAGGAAAACAAAAAGATTTTTTTCTTCCTAACAGACCTAGCTACAACAACGTCTCTATGTTTCCTCAAATTCATTATGAGGTGGGAGAAATAGATAAATTAAAATGCGCTATGAAATAGCTGTTAGAAAATGTCTTGTACATGATTGTTTAGTAGTCAACTTCAAGTTCCGTTTCTGGCCAAATGCAAATGTATTTTGTAATTCTGAAAAGGTTTTGTATTTAACACACCCCGATCTACAATAACATCTCTCACTTTTCTCATATGTGTTATCAGTGGGGATATACAAGGCTTTCTTTGAAGCCCCTATTTTCAGAAACAGAGTTTTCCTGTTTTACACATTGTTTTTAAAGGACGTTTTTGGACATCAGGAGATATGGTTCAAAAAACCAAGAGAGGTTTTTATTCATGACATAATGGCATACAAAAACCTCCTTCATTTTCTCAAAATACATCATGGAGTAAGATATATAGGCTCTGTCCCAAGACCTATTTTTCAGGAAAAAACAGGAAAAACCAATAGGCCAACCTATTGCAAATGAAGAAGGGACCTCAAGAAGGCTGGAATGACTCTGTTTTTCAAGTGATATGATGAAATCAGGTATATTTTAATTTTTTGGCACATTCACACTTTACATTTTGGAAAAATTTGGACAAAACTTCTCACTCAGCAGTTTTGTAGCGCAAACATTGCAAAAAGGGTGAAATGCGCTACGAAACTGCTATAGCAACTTTTTTCACCCTTTCTTATAACTTTTTGGAAGGAAAATGTGTGTTTTATGACCTGAATTTGCTAGGGAAGCTGTGTTAAGTGAATAAAAAGATAAATATGGAAGAAATAATCCAAAGTTTTGAAGGTAAAAGGGTAAAAGGCTACGCTACGAAAAGCGCTACGAAACTGTGTTGTTTTCGTAGCGCAAGTCTACTTCTGCTATTTTGAAGAGTTTGATGGTGGTTTTGGATAGCTGGGACTTGATGAGGTTTTTGATAGTTGTTACTTCAGTTCCTAACATCAAATAAGCTCAAATTAATGGGTTCATGACAGTCAAAGTGTCTCAAGATAATAAATAATCATATGCCTAGAAAACAGGGGACAGTTTCCTAGTTTGCAGGAGATCAGCATTAAGGTCATTAAATGTTAAAGCCTATCATGTGGATTCGACCTCATGGGAGTACTGTTGGAAAAATATGTAATCTAGTTTAGATAAGGTTGTTATGAGTAGAGTTAAAGAGTTTAAGTCCTATTTGCAACAGGACTGCTCATTAGGTTTGCAGCTGTCATTTTGTAATAAATACCATGTTATATGGTTAGGAAAGGTGTCAAACAGTAGGAATTCGATGTATCTAGATGAGGATAAGTTTATCCTATTTTTTAAATGATCTATAAAGATGAAGAATTCAAAAGGCTAAGGGTTGGACATTTTTAGAAAAAAATATTGTGGTTATTGTAAGTGATTGTTTTCAACTTAATACAGAGTTTCCTACTTAGCCAACTCAAGATTCACGAAGAGTTCTTGTATGTTCTTGTTCTAATAGCATTTTTTTAAATATCCTATTGCATTGGTGTTTTCTTATGTTACTCAGAATTCATCATTGATGCTCTGACTTCCTTCGTATACAAACTGACTGTGTTTTTTACTGTTTCACATGTGTATTTCTTGACATGAACTTTGATATGCCTTGACTTCCATGCTAGGTAGATTGTTTGGTTTTTATAAAGCTATTATGACTCCATAAGCCTAATGTACACTTGCTAATGTGATTTAAAACCATTTTATATCATTTATATGCTTTTATCCCATATAGAGTTAGCCATCTACATATTTATCAAAAATCATAAACCCTTGAGAGAGCCCTCTCGGGTTGAGGAGGCTAAGCCTCATCCAAAAGATTGGTCTGAAACAGTTACATGAGATTAACTTTATTGGCATCCTATCAGGTCTAATTTTTTGATAACAGAACCTACCACTGATTTACCAACCGGCCTTGGAACAATCTCCCAAGCACTGTTTCTGACAATGGAGTCATACTCCTCCACCATGGCATCTACCCATGTGGGCTCCTGCACTACTTCCTCAAAGGAAGATGGCTCTGTCACGATACACTTGCTCATTAGAGCCATGTATCCAGTGAATCGGTCAGGTCATTGTCTCTTTCTGTGCTGTGAAGTAGGGGCTCCTACATTCTGTGCTGCATCAATCTTTAGCCTCTCAGCTTCTGTGGTACACCTTCTTCCAGTTCTGATGTTTGGCTCTGCGTGAGTGGACTCCTCCACTCCATGATCCTCCTCCTATGGCTGATCCACATCTTGAGGCTCATCTTTGGGAACAAGCAGTTTCTTCTCTACATGCAAGTGTAGCTCCCTCTCAAGCAACAACTTCATGGCTTTCTCCTCATTGAATTTTATATCACGTCACACCACAGTCATCCGACCATTTGGAAAATACACACGATAATTATAGGGTGTTTTTGTGTACCCCACAAATATCCCAACTTATGCAGTTAGCTCCAGCTTCTTCCTGGTGTTCTTGGTCAGATGAACATAAAAAGATGAGCCAAAAATCTTTAAATGAGAAACATCTGGCTTCTTACTAGTAAAAGCTTCTTCAGGTGTACTCATGCCAAGTACTCTATGAGGAAAACAGTTTTGCACATAAACTGGAGTGTTGCATGCTTCCGCCCACAAGTGCATTGGTAGGCCCTGGTCATGCAACATAGCTCATGCAACACCCACGATTTTTCTGTTCTTCCTCTCTACAACCCCATTATGCTGCGGGTTATGAGGCGCTATGAGTTCTCTCTGAATTCCTTCTTTGCTACAGAATTCTTTGAATTTGTTCGAGATATATTCACCACCATTATCGCTCTGCAAAGCCTTCACTTGCTTCCCTGACTCCTTCTCCACTAATTCTTTAAACTCACAGAAATTTGAGAATGTTTGATCCTTCTTCTGCAGGAAGAAGATCTAGCATCTACAATAATAGTCATCAACAAAAATAACATAATACCTGTGTTTTTCTGTTGAAGCAACAGAGAATGGTCCACACACGTCTATGTGAATTCTCTCCAGGATCACCAAAGCATGGTTCTCCTTTTCATGGAAGGTGGTCTTCATAAACTTACCCATAGTACATCCCTTGCACTAATCTATCTGCGCAAGTGTACCCTTGGGAAGTCCAGTAGAAATATTTTGTAAGATCTTCAGGGTGCCATGGTGAAGATTGCCCAATCTCATGTGCCATAATTCTCCCTCATCCTGGCTCACCACTTCTTCTTCTTTGCCCACCATTGCAGCATATCCATTTACCTCCAGCTTGTAGAGATTATTAACTCGAATCCATATCCTCTTGGTTTGACCCATTGTTTTATGTCACAGGAAAGCTTTTCCCCCGCTGAAAACAACATCATAACCTCTGTCCTCCAACATCGCGACTGAGACCAAGTTCTTCTTCAGACCTGGAACATGCATAACGTCTTTCAACAGAAATGGTTTACCTGACTCCCTTTCAAAGGTAATGGTTCCAATTTCGGTCACACTCTATCTACCATCGTCGCCCATCTCTATATGCATTTGGAGATCTTTCTCCTCCAAGTCATTGAACAACTCCTTATCTCCCGTCATGTGGAAGGAAGCACCACTATCAAGATACCACATTGATCCCATTGCGCTTGAAACCAAGAATGCGATCAAAGAGAAATCAAGTTCAAATAGAAAGGCAAGGGCCTCACCAGCTACAGCTCCAACATCCTTCTTGTTCTTCTTTTTCTATGGGGACTTAGTGGTGAGATACCCATGTTTGTGACAGTGAAAACACTTCACCTTGGAAAAATCCAACTTCTTACCTTCAGCCTCAGATTTTGGATGGGATTTCTTCCCCTTCCCTTTCCTCACCTTGGCAGCCAAATAAAAATCCTCTTCATCATCATGTTTTGATGAAGAGCCATCTACTTTGCCTTATCTCCTCCTGCACTAGATCCGACCAAAGTCACTCCCAATCCTGAAGTTTCTCCTACCCATTGACAGAGTCTTGATGACTGTGCCAACTCTTCAAAAGCCCAAGGAGAGCCAAGCTCACCAAGTCATCATCTGTAACTGTAATTCCCACACCCCCCAGCTCATCCCTACATTGGACAAACTTTGTGAGATACTTTGGAATATTGTCGCCCTTCTCCATTTTTATTTTTCTGAATTTACCTTTTAGCACCAACTTCCTATGGTTGCTGCTACTTTGGAAAATATTTGTCAAAGCCTTCCACATTAAAAATGGAGAGGCTTTCCCATGAAGGCTTGACACAATGTGGTCTTTCACACCTTCCAACAGAATTCTTCTTGTCTTCGCTACTTTCTTTTTCCATTCATCAAGTAATGCAGCATCTATCGAAGTGGGCTTAGGAACATCGCTATCGATGAATTCCTTCAGACCATTATCTTCAAGCATTTCCTCCATCCTATCCTTCCAGGATATGTAGTTAGATCTACCCTCGAGTGCATAATCCAACCGCAACCCATTGAAATCCATTTCAATGTTTACTCAACTATCACACCAATAAATTCTTGCAGCAAATTCGAATTGTCCACCACCACAAAACTCAGCACCACTTCAATATTGCAATCTCCAGTGATTAACGCTGCTCTGATACCATGTAGAAATTTATAAAAACAATAATGTATTTCCGGATTCTCCTGATCTAACAATTTAATCTTATGTTAAATACAAAATCCTTCCACTTAATTCTTTGCGGAAATTAAATCGCCAATTGCAAAACACATATGAAGCAAAATCAAACACACATAACAAGATGTTTTACCAGGAAAGCTTAAAGCTAAAAATCCCAACTATCATATATTATGTATATCAATGGAACATGTAACAATCTCATATAAAGCTCAGCTCATAGAGCTCTCAATACAATATACAATCGTCACACATTGTCATGCAGAAATTTGCATATCTATGCACCAATTTCTTGCCTCCTGACAGCCTACCTCCACTGTGAAATCCCTACTAAAGAAGATCCCTGAATGAATTCGATCTTTCCTTTCTTGCACTCTGTAATCCTCATTGGCATATCCAATGTCTATGTAGATGCATTGAATGCATCACTATAGTCAAAACTGATAGTCCATCTCACCCTTTCACCTATCTATCCACTGGGTCTTCATTGGATTAGACATGCAAGTAGTTAACTGTTGTATTTGTTCAGGTGCAAGTAAGACACTAATTTTGAATTAATTAAATAATTAATTCACTCATCTTTCACTAGTGTATCTTTAGTTACAACTAGCACAACTAAGTTTAACTCACTTAACTGAGTTAAACTAAATAAAAACTCCCATAACTACTCTTCCAACTATGTTCCAACTTGCCACTGTCAGTTATAACGAATTCCTCCATGCATGAGTCACCAACCACCCTAGGAATTGTGTAATTCCTTCAGCCCACTGATGTGCCACATCTTTTTACTGAAATAAAGTGCTCCAAGAGAATAAGTTACTATTTATTGTTTGATTATTATTCAGGGCTAATAATAATCGACATGCATTCTATTTTTAGATTAGAGATCTATAAATAGACTTTTCCCATATTCTAAAAATAGAAATTCATCCAAATATAGAATTATCTCAACCATCTAGAATCAACATCCTGCTAATTTTATAATATGCTCACCATTCTAAAAATAGACATACAGCTAAAAATAGCCTACGGGCCCCACCTAGTGAAGGTGCTTAATTTTCACTAGGCTCATCATCTTGTTGAATCTCAACAAGAATTTGACACCAAAAAATTTCAAACCAAGTTGTATAGAGCATGCCACAACTGATAGGACCATGGAAACACAGATCAATAAAAATCATCATCAGAGGATCCAACTATATTGAGTTGTCAAAGTAGGCCAACTCCTTCACCAGGGCATGTGGCTCACCAAGGACCAGGTTTAAAAAAAAATCATCACCTGATAGAGCCTCTGCATGAAATGGGGGCCATTGCTTCCTAAGGGGGAGGAATAATCTAGGTGGATATTGGTGGCCACTCTCCTATTCCACCTACACCTCCAGTTGGTTTCATCAATTTCCTTTATTATAAAAACATTTACTATTTTTAGTAGTTTTTTGGGTCATGAACTTGTGGAGTTGTTTGTATCCCCTAAATGACATTTTTTTGAGGTTCATCAGAAGCCCATAACCATAGGAAAGGGATACCACAAATCTTATATTACTCAGAGAGATATTTCTAACGAGGTATTGTATGCACCAAACAGAGATCATATGACCAAGTTACGACCCTGGGAAGTTGTCTACCTAACTAACCCAATGGGGTCCACAAGTTCTTGGCGTTCCATCTCCTAGGATTACGTTTTTGGTTTTTTAGGCTTCCCCTTTGTTTTTTAATAATAAAAATTCCCTTGAGCCTCATTGTAACACAGTTCAAAGGCATGTAGCTACCACATCTGTTCTCAGAGATAAGCTACCATTGCTCGAGCTAGTTTATTTCCATTATGTATATAAGAATATTTCAGTTCTTTGATATTAATGAAATGAAGCTTTATTTATGTTGCATCTCTGTGTTTATGTTTATATCTGTGTTTTTTTGTGTTCCTCCATAAGTCTGGATCATTCTGCCTGGATTCTTCTTTAGTACATATAAATTGTTTGAATTTATGAATCCTTTTGCTATAGTTTTTTCAATGTCTTCTTCTATAATGTTGCATCTAGGCTATTTGATTTACACTTAGAATGCTGTCATTTATCCCATCAACCAATAGTAAATTAGTTTCTTTTGTATTCCTTATATCAACATCAACATTACCCTTACCCAGAACCTTTGAAAATGTACAATTTCCAAGAATAATCTTACTACTCTTGTTTTTGAGATAGATGAATTTGTCCTTATTTATAGACATATGATGACAACATCTTCTATCAATGTACAATTTATCTTATTCTTCAAATGTACACAAAGCAATGCCACACCTTACTTTTTCTTCTTCCTTCTGCTTAATATGAATAATGTTGGTAGATCTAGGTTTTTTTCTTTGGAGAGAGTCTACTTATTGTCTGAATGAATTCATTGTTTTGTTCCTGTTAGCACTCCATAATATCCCAAGGTTAGGGAGGAAATCTAGAGGAAACCACAAAACCACTTGTAAATCTAGGATCTATCCCTCCCATCTTCAAAGAGGGATCTCTCTTTAAGATTTAAATTTGTTGATTTAAGGTATTAGGCTAGTTATTGAGTTCAGAGGTTGATTTTTTAAAGATTTGGTTGAAACTTCAAGCATAATCCATTAGGAAATGGAGTCACAAACCTTAATTAAATCAAGTGAAAAATAACATATGAAGTGTAGCAGGGAAAGGTAGGCTGACTATTGGTTATTTTGAGTTTTATGGAGTGAATTGGAAGAAACGATTTAGATTAAATTAAACATAGAGCATTTAAAAATGAATTCTATATTTAATTTCAGTTTGAAAACAAAGATATTGTTTATAAGCAAGAGAAGAGTGTAATTAAACAAATTCAACCCTTAATTTTATTTAAACAATACAAATAAGAAGAACATATGAAAAAACAGAGAAATAACAGTTACATAAAAGGAAAAACATCACCAATTTGTCTGACACGTGAATCCTGGAATAACTTTCTAATTACTGAAAATGATCACCTTTAGCTCAGTGATAAACTTTACATCAAGAAACCTTCTTTCTTCTTACAAGTTCCAACCCATTATACTTTGAATTATGAAGTATTTATACAATCCTTAAAAAATATCTTGATTTAAAATATCAAAATTTATTACAACGTATCTCGAAAATTGTTTATAAAAATAGTGCAAAATATAGGACAATTAAAATTGTTGAAGTTGTTGGCACTATCTTCGAGGATTGCTAGTGATGACTAGGCCTGAAAAATTGTTGTCATTGTTGTTGAATATGTAAAACTGCTTATTACTCCAAAATTCGACACAAATCATCCCATCTATTCTCATCTGAGATGGAGAATTTAACTAACTTCTTGTAAGTTTCATCAACCTCAGTATATTTTTGGAAATTTGGTTTGATTAAGAACAAATGTTTTATTTCATCTTTAATGAGCAGGTCGAATTTCAAACCCTCCATGAAGGCTTTTCCTATGATGGTTCCTTTGATTGTGGGAAACTTTGACTTGTCAATGGCTATGGTTTACAATTTCTATTAATAATCCTCCAACATGACTAACTTATCTCCAATTCCTTTTAGCCCTGGAAGCCCCTTTTGATACAACACATTGAATTTTCTATGAAATTCCTGGATGTTGGCCTCCAATTTATGGAATTTAGCTTCTAATTGAAACATAATATTGTTTTTTGGTAAGGACTCCTTTGACTTCAAGGATGGTTTTTTCTTGTCTGAAATCTCGAATTCCTCTAGTTCATCCTTAGTCTTTGAATTTTGAACCTTTATCAATGTATTGTCTTCACCCAACATCTATCCCAAATCAGATTTCATCTTTTCAACGATCTCCTTTGATCTATGTGTTAGTTCCTCCTTTCAGCGATAGCTTCATTTATTTCGACCCATATATTCTCCTTAGCATGTGCAAGTGTTTGAGCCATAGCAGACTCATTTTCTAGTTATTCAATTCTCTGGGTCAATCTGTGACTCTTTTGAAGCTCTGGTACATATGTATTGTCAATTTTTAACGTCTTTTCTTGAATGTTTTTAAGTTGAGCTTTCAAATTTTCAATTTCTTGCCCTCTGATGGAAAATTCTTCCATGGCCTTAATTAATTCTCCTGATGCATCTTTAGAATGTACCCCTATTGTGATGGATGTTGAACTGGATGCTTCTACTGTCAATGTACCTGCAATAGGAACTGTTGTTAGTGGAATGACTATTATCTAAGAGGAATTTTCCTTTTCCTTTAACAACTTGTTATGGAACCAGTTCCCAAAATAGATGAAAAGAGAGAACACTGCCTTAGAAATCAGCCACTTCGAGGGGGAAACCTCCTTTACTTTACATAAATGAACAATTCTTGGATGATACAAATGAAAAATCCTCCTTTCTATATATAGGAGTCCATGGTTTCACAATATAATCCTAACCGACCTAACAATAATAATGTAAGGGCACAAAAATAAAAATAGTGGGCTTTTATGGGGCATAATAATAACAATATGGGGACTACAAGGGTACAAAAATAACAATAAGGGGGCTACAATAACAACAATAAGGGACTACACTAGTAATATAGGGACCTAACATGCCTCTCTCCTTCAAAAAAGTGTTGTCCTCAACGCTTGAGTAGCTCTGGATGCTTCTGTATAAAATTCTCATCCTCCCATGTGGAATCTTCAGTGGGTAAGTTTTTCCACTTGATGAGATACTCTGAAATTGATCGATTTCGTAGCTATCCAGTTCTTGTTTCCATGACTACTTCAGGTTCCAATATTATTTTTCCTTGCTCATCAAGTTCTGGAAATATTGTTTTCACAAGAAGTTTGTCAACTATAACATTCTTTTAGCATGAAACATGGAAAATTGGGTGCACTCGAGAAGAAGCAGGAAGCTCCAATTTGTATGCCATAGTACCAATCTTTTACAACACCTTGTAAGGACCATAGTACTTTGGCGATAATTTATTATCCTTCTTATATTACTTGTTGGAAATTTGTTTGTATGGTTGTAGTTATAAAAAAACCCAGTCTCCTACATCAAAACTTCTCTCGCTCTGATGTTGATCTTCTTGTTGTTTCATTTGATTGTGTGCCAAATTTACATTATCTTTTAAGAGTTGGAGAACTTGTTTTTTATGCTTGATTGGATCTTCCATTGCTTGAACCTTAGAAATTTATATTAAATATGATGTGATGGACAGTGGATGATATCCAGAAAGTGCCATAAATGGGGCCATTGTTGTAGTATGGAAGGAATATACCAGCATTCAACCAGAGGTAACCACTTGACCCATTATGTTTTTTTATTAGATACAAAACAATGAAGATATCCTTCCAAAAATTTATCCAATATCTCAGTTTGGCCATTAGATTGAGGATGATAAGATGGGCTATGAGCTATTTGAGTACCCAAACAAGAAAATAATTCTGTCCAAAAAATTCCAGTGAAAATGGGATCTTTTTCGCTTACAATATGTAATATTCCCAATTAGTCCTGAGCTAATGGGAATATTCATTTTTGTTTTATTTTCATGTTTCATGAATAAAATTGTAGAGGAGGTTTATAAAACTCCTAAATAGCAAATAAATCAATGCCAAATGTGAAAAAGGCTATATCTTGGCTATGTAAGCAAGCACCCTTAGGTGTGAAAGGGGTTGGATATTTTGACCAGATCAACCATGACCAAATCTACAACGTTGTCTTGGAGGAGTGGCCATCAATGAGGCACAATGCCATTTTAGATGGAGATGGCTTGTGTGAAAGAAGTTATTTAATTGAAGGTGGTTTAGGGTTTACAAGCTCTTGACTTATAAAAGGAATGGGATGGAAACATTAAAAGGTTGTTGAATGATATTGAATTTCTAAAGTATTTTCTGTTTAGACATACAACTTTCTTTGGTTTTTTAGCCTAGATTACAAATGTTGTTTACCATTGGGTGTTCCTGATCGGGAATCCCACCTCTTCCCATTGAGTAGCTCTTGGGAGAGTCTTGTATTGCAAGTCCACTATCTGGCTTGAGGCCAAGCTTCTTCTTCCAACTATAATGCAGATCCTGTTGAGGGTTTGGTTGTCTTTGAAAGCTGCAGCAAGTGGAGGCTAGATCTACTCAGATCTAGACCATTCTAGTGCTCCTTTTTAGTGGGGAAGGCTTCTATCCCATTGGAAAGAGAGTATTGGATCATTGGAGCACCATTTTCAGATCTTGGCATGTGACCAATCATGTTCTAAACCCTACAGCGCAGTTTTACTTCCAAATCTGCATTTTTCCTATAGGTGTTGTTGTAGGATGTTTTGGCACACCATTTGGAGAGTTGGGTTTCAAGTGTTGGGGATTGGTCCTTCAATTTGGAGATCCATTGGAGAGGATATATATCATGTTCATATCAAATTTTATCTACATACTTCTATACATTTCTGAATCAAGGAATATTTCTGCAGATCTACAACTTAGATCTTAGATCTACTTCATGTACATGGTGTTTTGCTCAAAACCCCAAGAGGGATTGATAGAAGAGCCTCTATAGTGTATGGATCTGTTATATATCTGAAATTTCATGCACTTATATGCTCTAGATATAAAGTGTAATCTTCATTGTTGAGATTGTAACAAGATGATGAGCTTAGTGGAAAGGAGTCGCCTTCACTAAGTGGGCCCGCAGGCTATTTTTGGCGCAAAGTCTATTTTTAGACTATGTATATTTTTAGACATGTGGATCATGATTATATGAGTTGCAGGATGCTATTTGTGGAGGGTTTCTCAAGTTGGAAAAATAGATGGACTTATATTTTTAGACATATTGGGCGGAATCTATTTTTAGATTGCCAGTCTAAAAATAGGGATGTCAAATATTATTAGCTCTTAATAATATTTAGACTCTAAACATTATCTTATTCTCTTGGAGCACTTCAGTTTGATGCCTAGAAGTGGCACATGCAACTGACAGAAGGAATTACGCAATTCCTAGGGTTTAGTGGAGCTATTGCATGGAGGACTTCAGTTAGAACTCATGTGACAAAGTTTGGTGCAGTTGATTGAGGAGTTAATGTAGTTGTGTTTAGTTTAACTAATCAAAACATAGTTGAGCTATTTTTATTCAGTTAAACTAATTGATACAATTAGTGAGAGTGGTGTGAATTAATTATTAATTAATTCACTAATTAAATACTCATTAATCAACTAAAGAATACATCAGTTAACTTCAGTGCATGGACAGTTTCAGTGGAAACCAGTGCAGGAATAGGTGAAAGAGCAGGTTAACTATCAGTTGTGACTATACTGTTGCTATTTGCAACACACAGATAGGTGGAGTAAGACCATGAGGATTGCACAGTTTAGGCTGGTGGTTTATCTATATAAAGAGGCCATCCCATAGCATTGAAACATGCAATAGAGGTTGGCTATCAAGTGGCAAAAGGTTGGAGCATGAGTTTTGCTAGATCTAGCTTGATAGTGTGTAGCAAGTGAGGTAGTGCTGAGAGCTTGCAAAGAGATTTGTACTATGATTGTTACATGATCTCCATGACATGTATAATATACAGATAGTTGGGGTTTTCAGCTTTAAGCTTTCCCATTAAATATTGTGTTCATATGTGTGATGGTTTATGGTTTTAATGTATGCATGCAATTGATTTTATTTCCAAATGTGATGATCAATGGTAGAAGACATTCTTTATTATGCATGAAGCTAAAATAGTGTGTGATCAGGAGAATCTCAGTGAATAATTTATCAGTTATTCAAATTTCTACATTCATCTACTGCAGCTCAATAATATAACGCTTTCAAGCCTTTTTAAATTTATACATGTGATTGCAGCACCTCTTTTTGATGATTTTATTTTGTTGGAGACCTCTATTTCCAGTTATGCATCTTATGGGCCATCTTTCATATCTTATTTGGTGCTATAAATACCTTTAGAAGGACTCCTTATTGGCCTCCTACTATGTTTTATATGATCTTCGTTATTTTAATGCATATTTTTCTTGTATTGCAGCATTCTCCATTTGGGAATATTACTGTGGTATCAGAGCATCATCCTGTGCATCATAAGAAGCCAATATGTCTTATGAAGAAGAAGAACCTCTTACTGACAGAGAGAAGAGGTATCTAAAGAGAAGATAGAAGAAATTTTATTATACCAATGACAATGAAGACAAGGGTAAAGCCCCTATATCTGGAAGTGAAGAAGAAGAAAAGGATTTTCCTAAGATCCTTTTAAGAGTCATGCAAGATCTTGCTAGAGAGATCAAAGAGATGAGATTGGACAGAATCAAATAATACCTTAAAGGATTCCATCTTGGAGAAAGCTCTGGCATGTCTCACCACTGGAATGATCAACCATTGCATCGGCCATAAGTTTCTGAACACTCTACCATGCCTACTTATTTGGCTGTGGGTAATGAAGGGTTTAAAAGAGCGAGAATCCCTTGAAGACTATTTTGAAGAATATGAGTCTAAAAATCATAGATTCAAAGATCACTTTAGTTTTCAGTAGTTTTTTCACCTCAAGGACAAAAGAATACCAAGGCATCATCATAGAGGTGGTGGATTCTTTCAGAATCATGATCGACATCACTCTATGGGAATATTCCTTTTACCCAACTTTGATGGGTCATCCAAGAGTTCTTCCAAAGCATGAGTAGAAAAACTTGAAATCTACTTTCAGTTGAACAAGGTTCTGGAGATGGAAGCTATCAAGATTGCAGCACTGCACTTTGAACGTCAAGCACATGATTGGTGGTTCTATGGCTTGTCTACATTGGGTCATTCCAATGTTACTACTTATTCAGATTTCACTAGAAGGATGGTGGAAATATTTGATAGAAGAGATCCGGAGGCACCATTCATGAGACTTGAAAAGTTGAAACAATCATGTAATACAGAATCTTACATTTCTGAATTTTTGAGATTATATGTTATGGTTCCTGATTTGTCTACAACTAGAAGGGTGTACATGTTCATTGATGGTTTAGATGAACCTCTTCATGGGTTGGTTAAATGTAATGTTCCTTTTTCAGAAACATTGTCAATCGACAAAGAAAATATATTCCAGAGATAGACTGCAGGGGCATTTACTGGATTTGTCACCTTTAAACAAAGGATGAGCTCCAAAGGCTACCTGGCCCACTAGCAGACTCTTTCTATAGAGTGATTGTCAAAGGAAAATATCCCCAATAGGGAAATTCAACAAGATTGGGAATCTCCCAAAATTGCAGCTACAACAATAACAAATACATCAATTGGAAATAGCAGTGACTCATGAACACATAAAATGATGGAGAATATCAAATGGCCATCATATAATTTCATTGCAGCAAATAAGTATACAAATCCTTGAGAAAATGATCACTCAAGCAAGGCACAACAAGCCTCAAGAAACCTGTACATGAGAATGTGAAATACACAGCTGCATCAAGAAATCCCTAGGCCATGACTGCGCAGTTCATATAAGGGATTGCTGCATAAGTAATGAAAATACATAGATATGACAATTTAGGCTCAAATAAAGAAGGGGGAGCAAGATCTCAACCCCTGAAAATACATAACAACAATCCCCTAAAAGGATTGGCTGAAAACTATACAAAAATCGCATTTTGCAGAAATGCTGGAGTTGCTGGGTAGCAACAACTCAAGAGCTGGAAATGGATGGAGAAGGTTGAAATAGTTGTTGTAGATGAATTTCCCTTCTCCAATGAAGTGAAAGGCTGATCCTTTCACCCAAGACTTCCCCTCCAAAATCTGCTAATCCCTCACAGCAATTATGCACCAATAAAAACACTGTCTAAGAGAGGGACTGCACTCCCAATGATGGAATGTGGTTGGCCTGATGCCAAAGATGATGGGATCTTATCATAAACCCCCTTTTCTAATCTCCCAATGGATGGAACCTTTCTCCACTGAAAAACTAGCTCCTGATGGTGTGTGGAAACCTCCCCATCAACACCCAGCAACACTGCACAATATCTTCTGCAGAAACTGTGTTGATGTACATGGCTGAAGCTATGGCCTGAATGCCTGAATATGGGGAATGGAGTGAAATCCTTCATGAGCTACTCAAGAAGGAGATGAAATCCTCAACAGGACTCCCTCATGCCCAAAGGCACTGCAGCTCTATTGAATAGCAAGAGGTAGCAACAAGTCTCCAAGACTTGGATGTAAAAATGATCAAAGATAATCTCAATGGTTGCCTTGCTCCTCTTTTAAACAAGTGAACCTTCCCTCCATGGGCCCTACTTCGACTTAGGGTTTCCTCCATCTAGAATCTTCCCTCCTACGTTGTCCCACATAGTGCTTTCCAACTCATGCCAATGTAGTTTGACTTGGTCAACCTTGGCCAAGCATGAATGAAAAAACCTCCTTTCACACATGGAGGTGTGAAATCCAGTTCCAATATGATCCTATTTCATACTTAGAGGATTTTTATTCTCTAATTAAAAAAATAATGGGGCCCCTACCCATTTTATTCATCTCCTATCAAAATTTAATGTTCCATAAAAATTTGGAACATTACATTAAATCTACCAAGCCCACTACCCTGCATGATGCTATTGAAAGGGCTAGAGATCTTCAAGATGCCTTGCCAAAAGAAAAGGAAAAATTTCAGCATAAGCCCTCTTTTCCTTCAAAAGGAAAGGAAGAAAAAGCTGCTACTTCCAAGGAGAGCTCATACAAGAAGCCTCTTGATGAAGAATTCCGGAGAGATCTAAGTAAAATGAAGCTATGCTTCACTTGCCAAGAATCATGGGCACCTAGACATAGATGTGATTCTATAAAATCACATTACATAGAGGTCTTCTCAAATGTTGAAGAGGAAGAAGAGGATGAACCTAGAAGAGGTCATAGCGCGAACACTGTAGAGGAGTACCTAAGTACTTGACCTTAAGAGTTCAAGGTTCCATATTGAATCAGAGAGGATCTGTTCTGATTGATAGTGGGGAAACCCACAATTTCATTGATGCCCATCTAGTGCAAAGGAGGGCAATACCCACTAATAATTTTGAGGGTTTCTCTGTTTTGGTCCCAGGAGATAGAACAATGCAATGCATGCATTATGCCCCATCACTTTCAGTCACCGTGAGGACTTATACTTTGGTTGATCGCTTATTTTTGGTTGACATACCTGACACCAATGTGATTTTGGGTGTTCAATGGCTGATTAAATTGGGAAAAATCACCACTGATTTGGAGGCTTTGCAAATGGAATGGGTGGACAAGAAGAGTGGTGAAACTCAAATGATAAAAGGCATGCATACATACCCCTCACATACCACTTCCACACAAAGAACAGAGATGGGTTTTCACAATGGAAGCAAGGACCTTACAGTTCCATCTATCATGCTCATGAGGTTGTTGCATGGGACACTCTTATCTAGTGGCAAACCACCTGGGAGGCCACCTAATTCAATTTTTGTGGGAGAACTCTTACCACATGAAGCTCCAAATTCTGATCCAGGAGGGATGGGGGCATTGGAAGACAACAATACAGTGCTGGGAGGCTTGGGTAGGCTCAAGGAGGAGGGATATTTTCCTCCCTTATCATCATCACCCACTCTCATTTTTTATTTTGCGCTGTGGGAGGAGAGGAATGGAAGGAATGGCCTTCCAACATACACCTTTGGCATGGGAGATGTCAAGGAGGAGAGAAGAAACATGACATACATTTTTTTTGATACATCATTAGCATTGTCATTGTTGGGTAGTTTAGATCCATAATGAAAATCCCAACTATTGGTGGATTATTCCAAGGATCTTCACACTTTTATGATACTTGATGACCAGCTGCATGAAGAGGGCTATCTAGTCCATGAAGGACTCATCTATCATCATGGTAGGATCTTCTTGTCTATAGCCTCCAAGCTCAAGGAGAAGTTTCTACAAAGATCCTACAAAGAGTTCTGTTTTAGCCACACATATTCCATGAGGATCTACAACATCATCATGAGAAGCTTTGAATGGGAAGGCTTTGGAGGAGAACTACATCAAAATTTTCAAGAATGCATGGACCATGTCTAGTTGGGATAATAATATGACACTATGAAAGAGTTGTTTCAGCCATCTCTTCCTTCTTTTGAGAGAGGATATAGATTTATACACCACTCCATTTGTATGAGGAGGATTGTTGGTGAAAAACATGCTCATGTAAAACATGTTTTATTTTCTGATTGTATGCATTATTTCACCATGTTTATGCAAGCCATGACTCCAAGGAGGAGTATTTTATCTTTTAAACTTTATGGCCAACATGGGGCCACAAACATTTCTGAACTTGGCTACTCCCTTGGTGGACAAAGGGAGATTTTTCATCATGATGGGTGCTTTCCTAAAGCACCCAATATATCTCACACTTTCAGCCATAGTGAGATAACATGGGAAGCAAGCAAGTGGTGGGAAAACCACTTACCACATCTAGATCTGATGCAGGTAGGAGATGCATTGCGCTAGTTCCACATGTGGGACTATGACCCACCTCCATATGCACACATTTATGTTTGTTTGTACATTGTTTTGCTCCCATACATTGATGATATACTTGTACTTTTTATGGGAATGTATGGAGGGAGTATGGGAGGTAAGTATGTACCTTATGGGATGGAGACTCTCTATGTATCTTATGCTACATGTTTCAGGGAGAGCATAGGGCCAGCCATGTTTGTTTCATTTGAATTATTGTCTCCCTGTGGGATGGACTATTTACATCTCATGAGAACTTTGGAGGAACAATTCATGGAGGGATGGATTGGTGAGCACTTAACTTATGGAGGAATCTTATATAATGATTGTGTCACCAATGGAGGAGGAGGAGAGTTGTAGCACTCACCTTATCAGTTGCTTGAGGAAAAAAAAAATTTGGGAGGGGAGGACTGTAATATTCCCAATTAGTCCTGAGCTTATAGGAATATTCATTTTTTTTTTTTCTATTTCATGAATAAAATTGAAAAGGAGGTTTATAAAACTCCTAAACAGCAAATAAATCAATGCCAAATGTGAAAAAGGCTATATCTTAGCTATGTAATCAAGAACCCTTAGGTGTGAAAGGGGTTGGATATTTTGACTGGGTCAACCATGACCAAATCTACAGCACTGTCTTGGAGGAGTGGCCATTAATGAGGCACAACACAGTTTTAGATCGAGATGGCTTGTGTGAAAGAAGTTATTTCATTGAAGCTGGTTTAGGGTTTACAAGCTCTTGAATTATAAAAGGAAGGGGATGGCAGCATGAAAAGGTTGTTGAATGATATTGAATTTCTGAAGTATATACATACAACTTTCTTTGGTTGTTTATCCTAGATTTCAAATGTTGTTTAGCATTGGGTGTTCCTAATCGGGAATCCCAACTCTTCCCATTGAGTAGCTCTTGGGAGAGTCTTGTATTGCATATTCCACTATCTGGCTTGAGGCCAAGCTTCTTCTTCCAACTACAACGCAGATCTTGTTGAAAATTTGGTTGTCTTTTAAAGCTGCAGCAAGTGGAGGCTAGATCTACTCAGATATAGACCATTCTAGTGCTTCTTTTCAGTGGGGAAGGCTTCTATCCCATTGGAAAGAGAGTATTTGATCATTGGAACACCATTTTCAGATCTTGGCATGTGGCCAATCATGTTCTAAACCCTACAGTGTAGTTTTTGTAGAAATTATATGCACTAAGCATGTCCTTGATTTACCTGATCTCACACTATTTAACTTTATGAAAAATACTGAATCAATTCCACTTGTTAATCTTTTGCGGAAACAATTAATTGCACACACATGTGAAGCATAAACAAAAATAATCAGTCACACATAACAAAATTTTTAACTGGGAAAACCTGAAGCTGAAAACCCCAACTATATATTATGTAACATGGAATAATATGACAATCTTCATACAAAGTTTATCAAGCTCTCAGTATAGTACAATCGTCATACACTAATCAGGAACAATCTTGCAAATCCATGCACTGATCTCTACCTCCTGCTAGCCTTCCTCCACTGTGCAATCCCTGCTGAAGAATATCTCTGAATGAATTCGAATTACTCTTGGATTGACTGCACAATCCTCATTGGCAACTCCAATGTGTGTGTGATGCAATCAATGCATCACTATAGTCACAACAGATAGTCTATCTTTCCCTTTCACCTACCTCTCCACTAGGTCTCCACTGAAACTGCCATGCACTGTAGTTAACTGATGTACTGTTCAGTTGATTAATGAGTTATTATTTGTGAATTAATTCACTCCACTCTCACTAGTGTATCATTCAGTTAGACTAGATACAACTAGCTCAACTGAGTCTAATTGAGTTAAACTAAACACAACTCCATAACTACTTCTTCCAACTGTGTCATAACTCTGCCACTTGAGTTCTAACTGAGTCCTCCATGCATTAACTCCAGTAAACCCTTGGGAATTGCATAATTCCCTCAGTCCACTGATGTGCCACATTTTTGCACTGAACTGAAGTGCTCCAAGAGAATAAGTTGTTGTTTAGAGTCATATTCTTATTAAGAGCTAATAATAATCGACATGCATCTATTTTTAGATCAGCGATCTATAAATAGACTTCACCCAATATTCTAAAAATAGAATTTCATCTATTTTCCAACTTGAACAACCATCCACAAATGGCATCCTAAAACTTCTGAAATATGATCATCATGTTTAAATATAGACTTGCGCCAAAAATAGCCTGTGGGCACACTTAGTGAAGGCAACTCTTTTCATTAAGCTCATCATCTTGTTGAATCTCAACACTCCCTCTCAAAAATATAGGATTATCCTTCACCCCAATCCTGCCTCTATGGTATTCGAATTTGCTCTTGGTGATCGCCTTCGTTAGAATATCGGCATCCTAATCCTCCGTAGGAATGTATTGAAGCAACATGATCTTCCGTTGCACACAATCTCTGATACGATGATACCGGATATCAATATGTTTAGATCTATCATGAAACACAGGATTAACCGAGATTTTAATGCAACTCTGATTATCACAATGTATCACTATGGGATCTAAATGTGAATCGAACAAACCAACCAGGATCTTCCTCATTCAGATAGCCTCACATGCAGCTTGACTTGCTGCCATGTATTCTACTTCCGCTAAACTGAGTGCCACGGATCTTTGTTTCCTACTGTACCAAGAAATTGTCATAGATCTAATACTGAAAATCCCCCCTGATGTGCTCTTTTTTTCTGTTGGGATTCATGCCCAATCTACATCCATGTAGCCATGCAACTTCACCTCATCCATCTATATGTACCATAAACCATACTCATATTTTTCCCCTGAGATATCTCAGGGCATGCTTGCCTGCCTTCCAAAAGAGCTTGGTAGGCTTAACCATCACTTGTGAAAGCTAGTTCACCACATAGCATATGTCTGATATTGTATTGACTAAATACATGAGCGAACCCACCAACTGTCGATAAACAGTAGCATCCACTACCTCTGTCGATGCAGCATCCTCTTTCTTCCAATTTCCTGGAAGAGGAGTGTCAATAGGCTTGTAGCCTTGCATGTGAAACTTCTCCAGTATCTCTCGGGCATACTTGCCTTGAGACACAAACAGTTCACCTTCCCGCTGCCATATTTCCAATCCAAGGAAATAATGAAGGAGGCCCAAATCCTTCATCTCAAACTCCTTTGCAATATATGCCTTGCATGAGTGTATCAACTGCCCATCACTTGTTAGTATTAAATCATCAACATAAATTACAATGATTAAAATCTTACCCTCCACCACAATTTGGTACAGGTTTGCATCCGCCTCACTCTTGGTGAAGCCAAGTCCAGTGAAATAGCTTTCAATTCGAGTGTACAAAGCACTGGGTGCTTGTTTCAGCCCATACAACACTCTTTTGAGCCTGCACACATGCGACTCGCTGCTAAAGATCTCAAATCCTTCCGACTTCTCAATGTACACCTCTTCCTCAATGATCCCATTAAGCAACGCAGTCTTCACATCCATCTAATGAATGTGCCAACCCATCTGCGCTGAGAGAGAAAGGATGGTCCATATGGAAGAATATCGTGCGACATGTGCAAAGGTTTCTTCATATTCAATCCCCTCGATCTGTGAGAAGCCTCAAGAAACAAATCTTGCCTTATACTTCTCGACGCTCCCTTTAGCAGCTTGCTTTACCTTGTAGATCCATCTTGATCCTACAACTGATTTTCCCACCGGCCTTGGAATAATCTCCCAAGAATTGTTTCTGACAATGGAGTCATACTCCTCCACCATGGAATCTACCCATGTGGGCTCCTGCACTACTTCTTCGAAAGAATATGGCTCTGTCACAATACACTTTCTCATAAGAGCCATGTATCCAGTAAATCGGTCAGGTGACTGTCTCAAGCTTCAGTCTCTTAGCTTCTGTGGTACACTTTCTGCCTTGTCTGATGTTTGGTTTTGCATGAGTGGACTCCTCCACTCTATAATGTTCCAAATCTGGAAATTTCTACTCCATCGGGAATATCCTAAGATATTTCAAATCCTTCTTCAATGAGGTATCACAAGTCCATTTCAGAGAATGAATGTTGGGGAATTTATAGGATATGTCTCCTTCCAAAGAAGGGAGAGATCCTGAGGCTAGCTGGCCCTTCACAGACTCTGCCTATGGATATGCAATATTCCACTTCCAGAATTTCCGCCACAGGGTCCTTGGGGACGTTGGATAAGGAAATCTCTACAAAAATAAAGCAAACCACCACTGGGGTGCCCTAGAAAAAATCTAATACAACTCCCTTGTAGAAAATGAGCTCAAATAAATAACTCTAGATGGGTTATACTGATCTCCCCAATCTAGGTCTCTAAAACAATGCTCAATGAAAGAGCTTATAGCAATATATGAACATTAACATTAACTCTGAAACTCTGAATACATCATAAGATGGAAAATTCTATAGAAATCATTATATTATGATATATCAGCAATAATATACAAGAAATAGTTGATGGACAAGCCACTTAAGCTTTAAGAACCAACCTCCAATGAATGAACAATGAAAGACATGAGTTGTTGCAACTCCAAAAAATGTCGGAGAGCAGTGTCTACGCTATGTATATGAAGGTATGAGCTTTTTTATATGACTAAAATGTACATATGGATGAAGGAATACAAAATAATGCCCAATGACAAGGAAATGGGCTGAACTATTGGATTTCTAGCCAATCTAGGAGAGATTGCTAGAAATGTCGGAACATACAAAATGTGACAAGTAAATTGTCACTACAACTGAATTGAAATATGAATGAGGCCATGGCAGATCTGAAATGTAAATTCCCTCCTCTGATAATTTCTCTAAGCACAAAGGGTTGATCCCTTTGTCTCAAAAACACACTCTTGATGAGCCCAATGAACCCCTCTCTCACTGCCTCCATATAATAACGCAGTTTCCTCCATGGACTGTGCAGTGGGAGATGATGGAATGTTGGCCAAGTTCCAATGATCTTAAATGAAGCCCAGGAATCCTTATTGCAGCTCCTCCAATGAGTAGATCACTCCTCCACTGAAGAAAACAAGTCAAGAAAGACTCCATGAGTTCCTCTCTTGCTGCACCCAGCAACACAACGTCCTCTCTGATGCAGAGCTAATGCTGTAGGTGATGAATGTAGTTGTGGCCAATGCCATATTGAGGAATATCAGCTCAATCCTCATCCTTCCTTGAGGAAGAGGTAGGGATTCCTAATCGGGAACACTCTAGTGCCCGAGGGCACCACCACCCTGCTAAACAACCCGAGTATGCAAGCCTTTGCAAACCCAATTCTAAACTCAAAACATAATCAAAATGGGCTGCCATCTCCTCCATATAAATAAAGGGAACTCTTCTCCACCATGGTCCCACCAATTAGGGTTTCCACCCTCATGTGAGTGTCTTCCCTCCAAAACTGCGCAGCTTCTCTAGGAAGCCTCTACTCCTTGGGCAGCGTTGTTTATTTTAGTCAAATATGACTAAATCAAGTGATCCGGGTTCCATTCGCACCCTTAGGTGTTTATTTCAGCTACTTTATTCACCTCATTTTCACATAAGGAGTGATATTTCTTCATTAAAAGAGGGCTAAGGTGTCTCCTTACCCATTTTATTAAGCAAAAATAAAATATGCAACTATAATTTTCCATTTTAGCTTGAGGCTAAAAATTGGGAACATTACAGTCCTCCCCTCCCACATGTTGCTTGTCCTCAAGAAAATTCATAGAGAGAACAAAATTTCTCACCCTTTCTTCTCTTGTGGCCTCCTCAACAACAAGCTTTACCACTGCTCAAAAGATGCTGCAATAAATTTGTCCTCCGATGCTCTCTCCCAAGTATGCAAGCTAAAAATGATGCTCCTCATGGAAAGATAGAAGGTGTAGTGGAATACTTGTTCCATGGTCTCCTTAAGGTAGGAGTGATGATATTCATGGGAAAGTTTTTCTCCCAATGATGATCCTCTCATCCATGCTATCATCCAGATGAAAATCTCAACCCCCGGTTCCTGCAATGTGTTGGGTTGAATGGAGAGTTGTTTTGGTTTCCCATGATGGCCCTCTCTCCATTTAAAGTGTCCATGGGGCTACCTCTGTCCTTGGGATGAAATGGTATGGCCTCCAAGAATGGCCCAAGCTACCCCATCAAGAAAAATAGCCATGAAATGCCTCCTCAAATTCTCCAAGTGGTTAGTCCCACAAGAAGAGACAAGTAGCAATGTGGCAATCATGGTTTGCCCATGGTGTCTCCTAAGAAGTAGGACATGTATAATGGGGATAACCATGCTCCCAATGGGCTGTACATCCAATACTCTCCAAATAATGTTCCTCATGAGTGTACAAACATAAAAAACACAAGGAGAAATATGCAATAGAAACAAGTTGCCAAATGACAACTGGAGAGTGGTTCCAAATCCCACTCATGGAACCAAATCAGTGCCTCCTTGGCCTGCCTCAAAATCAAAAGTAACAAGTGCTATACTAGCCAATTTTTTGCAGCCAAAACATCTCCTCACAAGATGGAATCATGAAATTACAAATTGGTGCCAATGGTGCACATCATGAAGCATGTGGCTTCTCCCTCAAACCATCATAAGAATAGCCAAAATCAAGGCTACAAGTAGCTACAAGTACATTATACCAAGTGCAAGAAGGGATGTTCCTTCTTGAGACAATATGCTGCTCATATGAAGTAAATAGGTACAAAATATAATGGGAAATTATACCTTCTCTACCATGTACTTGAGACCTTGAGTTGAAATGGCTCATCTAAATGCTCTCCCTCTCCTCTAATGAGTAAGGGAATGGTTGTGCCAACCTCTCCAAAATAATCCAGGCTATGCATCTATCCATATGCTGATGTAGATCATATTGAATGCCCTCCCAAGTGAACTCCTCTAGCAAGCAAAGTATGCATCCAAGTGCATAGCTAGGAAGTCCTCATGTGTTGCATGCAATAATTTCTCCTTGAGACTAGAAACTCTAGTCAAGAAGATCCTGTCATATCAATAGATTACCATATCATCAACCATGTATCTTTCATCTCCCTCCTATTCATCAAGAGTCATGCATGCACCAAGATCCTAGGAATACTCAACCAAAAGCTGAGTCCCCCAACCGGTATCAATTCTCCACATAGACAGTGCTGGTGTTCTGCAATATGGTGCTCCCTCACATTGCTTCCTTCTACTTTGAAATCCCCCATGCCAAAGTCATCCTCCAAGTTGCTTCTATGCCCATCATGCAGCTGCTCATGCCCAAATAGAAATTATGATCTCTGAAAATGAGCCTCCCATGAGAGGCTATCACCTCCAAAGAATCTCCCGATCCTGGCCAATGTAAGCATGAGTGGACTCCATCTACTCCAATGCATGAAAGAGTCCTTCTTAAAAGGAATTTTCCTCTCTCTCACCAAATCTATGGAGCAGTCATCCTGCATCATGAAGATGTTATCCTCCATCTCTGCAACAAACTCTATCAGCGCAGTATAGCTGATGAGAGTGGGCGAGACTGAAAAGGAGAGATTGTATCCCTCCTCCTTGATCTTGTCCCAAAATCTCTACACTGTTTTGGATTCCTCTAATGTCTCCACCTCTCTGGAATCCAAGAGTAGTAAACCAAATAGCATGATGCCTCTCATAATCTCTAGATCAAGTGGCCTCCCAGGTGGAAAGCCTCCAAAAATTGAGACATCAAGATAGGAAGTGGATTGTATATATGAGAGGAATGAAAGGTCCCTCTCTCTCTACTGCGCAGTGCATTCCTTCTCCTATGTGAAGAGAATCTCTGAAGTAGATAAGGGTGAATTCCCATCATCCCTTCATGTTGATCCTTCTACTCTTGTTCTTTTTCAAATGGTGCAGCACTGTAGGTTCTTCTATGCACCTCCTCTCTACCAAAATGTGAGTGTATCCCCTCCTTAATGAGAGGCCTTGGATCTTGGCCTTCCCTTGAGAGAAATATCTCCACCCCCTGACAAATGGAAGAGTTCCCTTCATACAATGGGGGTCTTTCCTCTAGCAAGCCATCCTCCTAATTTACTCCCCCTCTAGAAAGATGGAATGATCTTGTTTCATGGTCCCCTTTCATGCATGCAAAGTGTTTGAAGTTTTGTCACACCATGTTGCACATTGGTTTTCATCAATCCCCTTTGAAAAACTCTTTTTACTTCAACATATGATCTCTCATTTGCATGAAAACATGAAATATAATTCTAAAACCAATCATCATGAATCATACCTTTGAGTTGCAGTGTTGCTCCTCCAAAGGCCTCAACTCTTTCCCTCCATCCTTCTTGCATTAGTTATGGGAAATGTATTGTGTTGTGGATATGAATGTGTGGCTCAATGCTGACACCCTTCATAAGAATAGCTAGGGCTTGCTTCATCCACAAACCCTTTCAGAAAATTTCTCCAAATTTTCCCCTTTCATCAAGATTTTTAATGATCTCTTCAATGGTCTGGAAAAGAAGAAGGGAGATCTACTCTTCCGTCATTCCTTTTCCCTTGTTTCCTCTATAAATATCCTCTCCTTGGAGAGAAGCTCCTCTTTTTGATGGAATTAAATCTTGTGCACAGGCTGAGCCAAGATTGATGCTCTGATACCACTGTAATGTTCCAAATCTGGAACTTTCTGCTCCATCGGGAATATCTTAAGATATTCCAAATCCTTCTTCAGTGAGGTATCACAAGTCCATTTCAGAGATTAAATGTTGGGGAATTTACAGGATATGTCTCCTTCCAAATAAGGGAGAGATCCTGAGGCTAGCTGGCCCTTCACAGACTCTACCTATGGATATGCAATATTCCACTTCCGAAATTTCTGCCACAGGATCCTTGGGGATGCTGTATAAGGAAGTCTCTACAAAAATACAGAAAACCACCACTGGGGTGCCCTAGAACACATCTAATAAAACTCCCTTGCAGAAAATGAGCTCAAATAAATAACTCTAGATGGGTTATACAGATCTCCCCAATCTAGGTCTCTAAAACAATGCTCAATGAAAGAGCTTACAGCAATATATGAACATTAACATTAACTCTGAAACTCTGAATAAATCATAAGAGGGAAAATGCTACAGAAATAATTATATTATGATATATCAGCAATAATATACAAGAAATAGTTGAGGGACAAGCCACTCAAGCTTTAAGAGCCAACCTCCAATGAATGAACAATGAAAGACATGAGTTGTTGTAACTCCAAAAAATGTCGGAGAGAAGTGTCTGCACTATGTATATGAAGGTATGAGCTGTTGAATATGAATAAAATGTACATATGGCTGAAGGAATACAAAATAATGCCCAATGACAAGGAAATGGGCTGAACTATGAGATTTATAGCCAATCTAGGAGAGATTTCTAGAAATGCCGGAACATACAAAATGTGACAACTAAATTGTCACTAAAACTGAATTGAAATATGAATGATGCCATGGCAGATCTGAAATGTAAATTCCCTCCTCTGATAATGTCTCTATGCATAAAGGGCTGATCCCTTTGTCTCAAAAACACACTCCTGATGAGCCCAATGAACCCCTCTCTCACTGCCTCCATATAATAACGCAGTTTCCTCCATGGACTACGCAGTGGGAGATGATGGAATGTTGGCCAAGTGAAAATGATATTAAATGAAGCCCTAGAATCCTTCTTTTAGCTCGTCCAATGAGTATATCACTCCTCCACTGAAGAAAACAAGTCAAGAAAGACTCCATGAGTTCCTCTCTTTTTGCACCCATCAACACAACGTCCTCTTTGCTACAGAGCTAACGTTGTAGGTGATGAATTTAGCTGTGGGAAATTCCATATTGAGGAATATCAGCTCAATCCTCATCCTTCCTTGAGGAAGAGGTAGGGATTCCCGACTGGGAACACCCTAGTGCCCGAGGGCACCACCACCCTGCTAAACAGCCTGGGGATGCAAGCCTTTGCAGACCCAATTCTAAACTCAAAACATAATAAAAATCGGCTTCCATATCCTCCATATAAAGAAAGGGAACTCTTCTCCACCATGGTCCCACCAATTAGGGTTTCCACCCTCATGTGAGTGTCTTCCCTCCAAAACTGTGCAGCTTCTCTAGGAAGCCTCTCCTCCTTGGGCAGCATTGCTGACTTTAGTCAAAGATGACTAAATCAAGTGATCCGAGTTCCATTCACACCCTTAGGTTTTTATTGCAGCTGCTTTATTCACCTCCTTTTCACATAAGGAGTGTTATTTCTTCATTAAAAGAGGGATAAGGTGTCTCCTTACCCATTTTATTAAGCAAAAATAAAATATGCAACTATAATGTTCCATTTTAGCTTGAGGCTAAAAATTGGGAACATTACACACTCCATGAATCTCCTCTTATGGCTGATCCACATCTGGAGGATCATCTTTTGAAACAAGAAGTTCCTTCACTTCATGCAAGTCTAGCTCCCTCTCAAGTATAGCTTTTGCAACAACCACGATCATTCTTTTCTTCCTCTCCGTGACCCCATTCTGCTGTGGGTTATGAGGCGCTATGAGTTCTCTTTGAATTCCTTCTTTGCTACAGAAGTCTTTGAATTCACCTGAGATGTATTCACCACCATTATCGCTCTGTAGAGCTTTCAATTGCTTCCCCGACTCCTTCTCCACCAATGCCTTGAACTCACAGAACTTTGAGAATGTTTCACTCTTCTTCTGCATGAAGAATATCCAGCATCTACGAGAATATTCATCAACAAATATAACATAATACCCTTGTTTTTATGTTTAAGCAACCGAGAAAGGTCCACACACATCTGTGTGAATTCCCTCCAGGATCACCAAAGCACGGTTCTCCTTCTCATGAAATGTGGTCTTCACAAACTTACCCATAGTACATCCCTTGCACTGATCTAATTGCGCAAGAGTACCCTTGGGAATTCGAGTATAAATCTGCTGCAAAATCTTTAAAGCACCATGGTGAAGATGGCCCAATCTCCTGTGCCATAATTTGCCCTCATCCCATCTCACAACTTCTTCTGCTTTTCCCACCATTAAAACGCAGCCATCTACCTCCATCTTGAAGAGATTATTAATTTGAACCCCTATATTCTTGGTTTGACCTATTTTTTTATGTCAAAGAAAGGCTTTTCCCTCACTAAAAACAACATCATAACCTTTGTCTTCCACCATTGCGACTGAGACCAAGTTCTTCTTCAAACCTAGAACATGCATGACATTCTTCAACAAGAATGGATTATTGCACTCCCTCTCAAAGGTAATGGTCCCAATGCCAGTTGCACTGTACTGACCATCGTCGCCCATCTCTATATGCATCTGGACATCCTTCTCCTCCAAGTCACTAAAAAACTCTCTGTCTCCCGTCATATGGAAAGACGCACCACTATCAAGATACCACACCGATCCCATGTAGCTTGAAACCAAGCAAGCGATAAAGGAGAAATCAAGCTAAAATTGTGAGGCTAAGGCCTCTCCAGCTTTAGATCTAGCAGCTTGCTTCTTCTTCCTCTTCTGTGGATAGTTAATGGCGAAATATCCATGTTCGTGACAGTGAAAACACTTCACTTTGGACAAATCCTGCTTCTTGCCTTTAGCACCAGATTTTGAAGAAGATTTATTTCCCTCCCCTTTCCTTGATTTGGTAGCCAAAGTGAAATTCTCTTCATCTTCATTCTTCGATGAAGATCCATCCCTGGTACCCCACCTTATCTCCTCCTACACAAGATCCGACCAAAGTCGCTCCCATCCTGGCAGTTTCTCCCATCCATTGAGAGAGTCTTCATAGTTATGCCAACTCTTCAGAAGCCAAAGGAGAGACAATCTCACCAATTATTCTTCATTAACAGTAACCCCCACACTTCCCAGCTCATCCTTGCAGTGGAAAAACTTCATGAGGTATTTTGGAATACTGTTGCCCTTCTCCATTTTATTTTTTTTGAGCTTGTCTTTAAATGCCAACTTCCTCTAGTCACTTCTGCTTTGGAATAAGTCTGTCAAAGCATTCCACATTAAGAATGGATTGGCTTTCCCATGAAGGCTGGACACAATATGGTCCTTCACACCTTCCAACAGAATTCTCCTCATCTTTGCTGTCTTCTTTTGCCATGCGTCAAGTAATGCAGCATCGCTAGATCCCAACTTAGGAACATTGCTATCGATGAACTCCTTCAGCCCATTATCCTCCAGCACCACCTCCATCGTGTCCTTCTAGGTTATTTAATTGGAGCTCCCATCAAGGGCATACTCCAATCGCAACCCATTGAAAGACATTTCAATGTATACTCAACTTCTGCACCAAGAATCTTCTGTAGAAAATTCAAATTGTCCACCAGCACAAACTCACTTCACAATTGCAATATTCAATCGACAATGCTTTGATACCATGTAGAAATTATATGCACTAAGCATGCATATGTCCTTGATTCACCTGATCTCACACTATTTAAATTTATGCAAAATAATGAATCAATTCCACTTGTTAATCTTTTGCGGAAACAATTAATTGCACACACATGTGAAGCATAAACAAAAATAATCAATCTCACATAACACAGTTTTTAACCGGGAAAGCCTGAAGTTGAAAAAACCAACTATATATTATGTAACATGGAATCATATGATAATACTCATATAAATTTTATCAAGCTCTCAGTATAGTACAATCGTCATACACTAATCAGGAATAATCTTGCAAATCCATGCACCGATCTCTACCTCCTGCTAGCCTGCCTCCACTGCACAATCCCTGCTGAAGAATAGATTTGAATGAATTCGAATTACTCTTGGATTGACTTCGCAATCCTCATTGGCAACTCCAATGTGTGTGTGATGCAATCAATGCATCACTATAGTCACAACAGATAGTCTATCTTGCCCTTTCACCTACCTCTCCACTGGGTCTCCACTGAAACTACCATGCACTATAGTTAACTGATGTATTGTTTAGTTGATTAATGAGTTATTATTTGTGAATTAATTAACTAATTAATTCACTCCTCTCACTAGTATATCATTCAGTTAGACTAGATACAACTAGCTCAACTGAGACTAACTGAGTTAAACTAAATACAACTCCATAACTACTTCTTCCAACTGTGTCATAACTTTTCCACTTGAGTTCTGACTGAGTCCTCCATGCATTAGCTCCATTTAACCCTTTGGAATTGTGTAATTCCCTCAGTCCACTAATGTGCCACATCTATAATGTTCCTTTTTCAGAAACATTGTCAATCGACAAAGAAAATATATTCCAGAGATAGACTGCAGGGGCATTTACTGGATTTTTCACCTTTAAAAAAAGGATGAGCTCTAGAGGCTACCTGGCCCACTTAGCAGACTCTGTCTATAGAGTGATTTTCAAAGGACAATATCCCCAATAGGGAAATACAACAAGATTGGGAATCTCCCAATATTGCAGCTACAACAATAACAAATACATCAAATGGAAATAGAAATGACTCATGAACACATGAAATGTTGGAGAATATCAAATGGCCATCATATTATGACATAGAAGCATATAAGAATACAAATCCTTGAGGAAATGATCACTCAAGAAAAACACTGGAACCCTCAGGAAACCTGTACATGAAAATGTGAAATACATAGCTGCATAAACAAAGCCCTAGGCCATGACTGCGCAGTTATAGAGAGGAACTGCTGCATAAATAATGAGTATACAAAGATATGACAATATGAGCTCAAATAAGAAGGGGGAGTAAGCTCTCAACCCCTAAAAATACAATACAACAATCCTTTAAGAGGATTGGCTGAAATCTATACAAAAATGGCATTTTACAGAAATGTCGGAGTTGTTGGGTAGCAGCAACTCAAGAATGGGAAATACATGGAGAAGGATGGAATGGCTACAAAAAATGATGAACACTTCTCCAAAGAAAATCTGAAGTGAAAGGCTAATATTTTCACTCAAGACTTCCCCTCCAAAATCTGCTAATCCCTCATAGCAAATATACACCAAGAAAAACGTTGTCTAAGAGAGGGACTGCGCTACCAATGATGGAATGTGGTTGGCCTGATGCCAAAGATGATGGGATCTTCTCATAAACCCCCTTTTCTGATCTCCCAAAGGATGGAACCTCTTTCCACTGGAAAAATAGCTCCGGATGGTGTGTGGAAACCTCCCCAGCAACACCCAGCAACACTGCACAATATCTGTTGCAAAAACTGCGTTGATGTAGATGGATGAAGCTATGGCCTAAATGCCTGAATATGGGAGAAGGAGTGAAATCCTTCATGAGCTACTCAAGAAGGAGAGGAATTCCAAAACAGGACTCCCTCGTGCCCGAAGACACTGTAGCTCTGCTGAACAGCAAGAGGCAGCAACAAGTCTCTAAGACTCAAATGTAAAAATGATCAAAGATGTCCACAATGGCTGCCTTGTTCCTCTTTTATACAATGAGCCTTCCCTCCATGGACCCTATTTCAAATTAGGGTTTCCTTCTCTCTAGAAACTTCCCTCCTACGTTGTCCCACATAATGCTTTCCAACTCATGCCAACGCAGTTTGACTTGGTCAACCTTGGCCAAACATGTTTGAAAAAACCTCCTTTCACACATGGAGGTGTGAAATCCAACTCTAATATGACCCCCTTTCATATTTAGAGGATTTTTATTCTCTAACCATGCAAATAATGGGTCCCCTACCCATTTTATTCATCTTCTTAACAAAAATTAATGTTCCATAAAATTTGGAACATTACAGTCCTCCCCTCTCAAAATATTGCTTGCCCTAAAGCAATTGCAAGGATGAACTGAGTTTATTTATGCCCTTCCTCCTGTAGCATCCTTATGTAATGATCTCCTCAATAAAATGGATGCCATATCAGCAATCAAGTCTCCAACTATCCCTCCAACATATGCAATCTAGCCTTGGGGTGAACACTCCCAAACAGCTATCATGTGGAAACAAGTATCCATGAAGGAACAAGAGCTATCTAAGGGCCTCCTTGAGGCATGAGAACTGATATATAATGGGACTGATCATCCCTCATATGAATCTCTCATCCCCATTGATCCAGGTGGATATTGGTGGTCACCCTCTGATGTGTGGAAGACTGCCTTCAAAGCCAAGGAAGGCCTTTTTGAATGGTTGGTCATGCCTTTCGGGTTGAAAAATGCTCCCGCAACCTTCATGAGGATGATGGACAACATCTTGCACCCATTCACCAACTCATTTGTAGTGGTGTACTTGGATGACATTATGATCTTCAGCCATACTTGGGAAGAGCACCTTCACCACATCTGACAAGTCCTCCAAACACTGCGGCAACACAAGTTGTGTGCCAATTTGGAGAAGTTCACTTTTGGCATGACCCAGGTTCAATATCTGGGATACATTATTGATGAAAGGGGGGTGCATGTGGATCCAGCCAAGATCCAAGTCATTCGGGATTGGCCAGCCCCAACCACTATAACAGAGCTTCGCAGCTTTCTGGGTCTTGCTAATTTCTATCGGAAGGTTCATGTTGGGATTCTCTCATATCCCTTGGCCCTTGAGTCAAGTCACTAAAGGAGGAGCGAAATAATTTTTTTTTAGGTCAGAATCTCAACAGAAGACGTTCTTATAATTGAAACACCGCCTTTGCTTTGCCCGACTGCTCACATTGCCAGGCTTGAAACAACCATTTGAGATCGAGACAGATGCCTTTGACTATGCTATTGGGGTAGTTCTTACTGAACAAGGGCATCTAGTGGCATATCACGGTGAGACATTGTCCAAAACAGTCTGCAAGTATCCCACTTATGACAAAGAAATGTATTCCATTGTGCAGGCTTGATGACAATGGAAGCATTACATTTGGGGAAGGAAAAATCATCCCGCAGACCAAACCGCTTAGCGGTTCATACGGACACAAGGAAGTTCCGACGTCGCCATCGGAAGTGGTCCACATATCTGCAACAGTTTCATTTGAACATCAAGTACAAGAAGGGTAGCACCAATAATGTTGCAGACTACCTCAGCCGACCACCGATCATGGCGCTCACCACCGTTCTCAACTCTTGTGGGCACAAGACTTCTGATTGGCTGCTTCTATACGAGATTGACCCGGAATTCGGCCACACTTACAAGGCACTCTTGGGGGGTACGCAAGTTCCAAATTTTCACCTCCAAGATGCACTTTTATGTCACCTGGGAAACCTTTGTGTTCCTTCAAGCGAGCGTGCCAAGATGATATGGAAAGCACACTACAGTCGAGTCGCTGGGCATTTCGGGGTCGAGAAAACAGTAGCAATACTACAGAAGTATTTCTATTGGCCGAACCTTCGAAAGGATGTCGAGAAGCACATCAGATCTTGCACTGCTTGTGCCATTGCCAAACCGAACATCAAGAAGCAAGGCCTATATACTCTGCTACCTACCCCTAGTCGACCTTGGGAATCCATCTCCATGGATTACATGTTAGGCTTGCCTTCTACTAAGCAGGGAAATGTTTCGTGGTCATCGACAGATTCTCGAAGATGGCCATTATGGCGGCCTGCAAGAAGAATATCACAGTAGAAGCCACTGCTAAACTCTTCTTTGAATGAGTGTGGGTGAACTTTGGGATCCCACAGTCTATCATATTAGATCGGGATAGCAGGTTCATCAGCACATTTTGGTCCAGCCTCTGGTCAATGTTGGATACCAAGCTCACCAATTCCACAGCTTTCCATCCCCAAACAGATGGCCAGACAGAGGTCGTCAATAGAATGATTGTACACATTCTACGCATGTACAATTCAAAGCATCCACGCACATGGGATGAGAGCTTCCCCTATGTTCAACATAGTTGCAATCGGGCAGTTCAATCGTCCGCAGCCCTTTCAGGTGGGTTTGGGAATACGTCCACTATGTCCCATTCGCTTCTTCTGTACCATTTACCGTTGCTCGGACGATTCGGCTCATGTCAGGTCTAAAGCTGACAAAGAAGTATTGCTTCATCGAGCACATTCAACATCCTTAGCAAGGTTCAAGTATTGGACAGAGCTAATGCCAAGTACAAGCAACGCCATGATCAACACCAGGTGCCACACAACTTCCAGGTGGGCGACAAAGTATGGCTACATTTGCAGAAGGAGCGCCTCACTGGACCCCACCGCAAGCTTCGCCTACTCTGATACGGGCCGTACACCATTTCCAAGGCTGTAGGAAACAATGCCTTCGAGCTCAGTATTCCACCATTCCTTGCTCTACACCCAGTCTTCAATGTGGATCGCCTTCGTCCTTACTTCCCACCTCTATTGGACACCTCGGACATTGCAGAACAACTCACACCAACAGAGTTAAACCTAGACTACATGGAATAGGCCACCACAGATTGTATCATGGACATGAAAATAAATAACACTTGCCAACAGAAGATCCAATTGTATCAGGTTGTCAAAGCTGGCCAACTCCTGCACCAAGGAAAGTGGTTCACCAGGGACCAAGTTCAGCAAAAATTTCCTCATCTCATGGAGGAACTTAACGCAATGGGGACCATTGATTCCTAAAGGGGGATGAATGATCTAGGTGGATATTGGTGGCCACCCACCTATTCCACTTGGGGCCCCACCATTGTCTCTTTCATTTTTTCAGTTTCGGCACAACTTACTATTTTTAGCAGTTTTTCAGGTCCTGAAATTCCAGAGCCGTTTCCAGGCCCTAAAAGACTTTTTTTGGGAAAATGGAGAGAAAAATGGGTCCATAGACCGATTTTTCTCATTCAAAATTTGTATTCCTCATATATATATTTCTAACGAGGTATGGTACGCGTCAAACGGAGATCGTATGCCAAAGTTACGCCCCTGGGAAGTTGAAACACCAATTTACCCAAACGGGGCCCATAGTTTTGGCGCTTCATCTCCTAGGGTTATGGTTTTTCCTATTTAGGATATCCCATTATTTCTAAATAATAAATAGGCCCTTGAGCCTCATTTTAACTCAGTTCAGAGTCCTGTAGCCGCCACATCTCTTCTCAGAGATAGCTACTAGTGCCTTAGCTAGTTTTATTTCCATTCTGTCTGTAAGCAAATTTCAGTTCTTTGATATTAATGAAATGAAGTTTTATTTCCACTGCATCTCTATATTTATGGTTATGTGTTTATTCTATTGTGTTCCTGCATAAATCTGGATCACCCATGCCATCAATCATGAAAATAAGTTGCCTTTCAACAAGACAACTCATGGAAAAATCACCCTCCACCTTTAGCTCCAGAAATGAAGGTGGGCTGAAATTTGATCATGGAAAGCACTATAACTTGCCCCATGCTATCCTCTCCCCCAATTATGACAATTTTTGAGTGTATGCTGATCCTGGGCTGCAAATATATTGCCCTCAAATGGAAAAATGAAGAGTAATTCTCCAAGAATCTCTCCCCCATCAATGAAAAATCAGCTTGCCCAAGACATGTCATCTATGATGAATAGGACAATATCACCATATAATTCCCCCATGACATGTTTGCTATAGGTTATACCATGTGTAGCAAGTGAAAAAAATGCCTCATAGGGTTATAATGCAACCTCATCCACTGCAGCTACCAAAAATAACATGGCAAGCATTGCACAACAACCAATATCACATCTACTACTAAATAGTAAATAGATGAGTGAATCAGAAACATAGGGTAAAACACCTGCCCATATACATAAAATGGATGGATAAAATTACCAATCTCATGGCTTACCCCATAATTAAGCAAATATGTGGCTGTAGCCATGCCTCCTCTCATGTTCCCTTTAGAACATGCAATGCAGAAAATATGGGAGTCCTTCCTCATCAAGGACACATTCATCCATGTGTCTCTCCTCCGATCATGTCCTTCATTAATATAACAGAAATATCAGCCAAGGAGACCATACTCAGAAATAAAATGAGGCAAGTACTGAAGGTTTCATGTTGTGCAAAGTTGTACCAATAGTCTCCCAAGTAGTCACAGCGCAGTTTCCCAAACTGCTGCTTTGAGAAATGATATGGCAAGTTCTTTTCAGCTCATGAATGACAATGTATGTTCTTAAATCTGATAATGCCTGGTGAGTGGCTGAATATGAATTCTGAACATACATGTAAGGTAACACTTTCCCAAGTCCATATAAAATATGGTTGTCTCCATCACATAGTTTGGCCCAATTTTGCTCATGGAGCAACATGAAAAATCTGCCCCTTTGAAAAACTCTGCACTACATCATAATGATAAGAGTATGTAAATCAGAAAAGGTACACAAAAGACTCTTACCATAGGCTGGAAGTGAGATGATAGATGGATCTATGCATGTGATCCTCCTCCCAAATGACAGTGTTGTGAGCTCATGCAAAAAGGCTCTTATCCATGCCAATCTTTGCTCCTTGACATGCTCCTTGTCAAGAACACTTCTGGTGATGTTGCTGCAAATATGAAGCTTCTCCCAAGAGGGAAATTCATCCCAATAAATCCCAGCTAAGGAGTGATCCCTTTTTAACTATGAGAGTGCCCTCCTCTACTCCTGCAACACCATCAATCATATGAGAGCAAATCTGCTTGTGCTCTCTCCCATCAATCCCAAGAAACTCAAGTGCTTGATGCCTCCTCATGCTCACATCATATGAATCATGTGATGAAGGTATCATGACTGATATATATATGTCATATCAGAAATATGTATCCCTTGTCCTTACTGCCCAATTATGTAAACATCCTGCCATCTCTTCTCCATCATTTTGGGTACTCCTCCCATGAGGGCTACCATCCTCCCAAAACAATTTTTTGCTCCTTGCATTTCATGAGAGTTTGAAATGCAACTCCTTGGAGACCTATTAGGAAAGGCCTCTCTCCCATGAATATGTTGGACCTATGAAGATCCAAATGTGATGGAGGTGTTGTCTCCTCTCCACCCATTTTCAACAGCGCTACTGATTCCTCCAATGATGTAGCAGCTGTCTCTTCCTCCGGTTTACAATTTGCTTCATGATTCCCCATGGAGGTGTCATGGTTTATTCCATCCTCCCAAAAGTTTGCACTCCCACCTTGAAGGCTGAATGAAAATCATCAAAGATGTATGAGGATGAGGGTTCTTCTCCTCCTTGAACCCTTTGCATAGCGCAGTGCAAACATGAGGCCCTAAAGTGGCCATGTGATTTGATCCTGGGACCTCCTTATTTGAAATTCCACCATCCTTAAGATTATTTGTTGAAATAGAAAGTGGAAATTTACTCATACCTTGGTGGATCTTGGGACCTTCTTGTGTGGCTTCAATGACTTTTCCTCCAATGGCTTCCTCATCCATAGATGTATAAGGCTCCTCCTCCAAATTTGTAGCAGCGTTGGTGCAATTCTCCTCCCATAGTGGAATGGCTTTCTCTTCCTTTGTCCTCCTTCCATCAAAGGTTTGTATCAACCCTTGAGAAGAGTCTCCAAAAGAACTCACCCTTGAATGGACCAAGGGTTCAAACCACCAAACAGAGGTTTTATCCTCCATGTGCAGCGCTTCCATCTCCACTGCTTCTTTCTTTGCCACTGGATGCAGCAATAAAAATGCCTCCAGCTTCTTCTCCCAAGCTCTAGCTGAAGTAACCCCATCAA
Organism: Pinus albicaulis; assembly: GCA_034641835.2. Taxonomy (NCBI): domain Eukaryota; kingdom Viridiplantae; phylum Streptophyta; class Pinopsida; order Pinales; family Pinaceae; genus Pinus; species Pinus albicaulis. Next base: position 1,266,074,772 of record CM076574.1, on the reverse strand, counting down.
ATGTAGACAATAGAAACCCATTGCCTCTGATTTTTCCTTCTCCACAAAGCCTTCTCTCCTCCATCTATTGAATATATTTTGGGAACGATGTAGCTCCCCTGAATGCTGCAAAATGGGGTTTATAATCACCCAGGTACTTGCATAAGATCTGGAAATCCAAGCATCTCCCATGCTAGTCTTCAAGAGAGTAGGAAGTGCATGGACCTTCCTCTTCTCCTCCTCATTAGGGAGGCTCTTCTTCATTTCAAAATTATATGAGATCAATCTCATCTTCTTCATCATTATCCTCTGAAATCGAACTCACAGGTTGTGCCAGTTCGATGCTCTGATACCACTGTAATGTTCCTTTTTCAGAAACATTGTCAATCGACAAAGAAAATCTATTCCAGAGATATACTGTAGGGGAATTTACTAGATTTTTCACCTTTAAACAAAGGATGATCTCCAGAGGCTACCTTGCCCACTTAGTAGACTCTGTCTATAGAGTGATTGTCAATGGAAAATATCCCTAATAGGGAAATACAACAAGATTGGGAATCTCCCAATATTGCAGCTACAACAATAACAAATACATCAAATGGAAATAGCAGTGACTCATGAACACATGAAATGTTGGAGAATATCAAATGGCCATCATATTATGACATAGAAGCATATAAGAATACAAATCCTTGAGGAAATGATCACTCAAGAAAAGCACTGGAACCCTCAAGAAACCTGTACATGAAAATGTGAAATACATAGTTGCATAAACAAAGCCCCAGGCCATGAATGCACATTTATAGAGAGGAACTACTGCATAAATAATGAATATAAAAATATATGACAATATTAGCTCAAATAAGAAGGGGGAGCAAGCTCTCGACCCCTGAAAATACAATACAACAATCCTTTAAGAGGATTGGCTGAAATCTATACAAAAATGGCATTTTACAAAAATGTCGGAGTTGCTGGGCAGCAGCAACTCAAGAACTAGAAATACATGGAGAAGGCTGAAATGGCTGCAAAAAATGATGAACCCTTCTCCAAATAAAATCTGAAGTGAAAGGTTTATCCTTTCACCCAAGACTTCCCCTCCAAAATCTGCTAATCCCTCACAGCAAATATACACCAAGAAAAACGTTGTCTAAGAGAGGGACTACGCTACCAATGATGGAATTTGGTTGGCCTGATGCCAAAGATGATGGGATCTGCTCATAAACCCCCTTTTCTGATCTCCCAAAGGATGGAACCTCCCTCCACTGGAAAAATAGCTCCGGATGGTGTGTGGAAACATCCCCAACAACACTGCACAATATCTGCTGCAGAAACTGCGTTGATGTAGATGGCTGAAGCTATGGCTTGAATGCCTGAATATGGGAGATGGAGTGCAATCCTTCATGAGCTACTCAATAAGGAGAGGAATTCCTAAATAGGACTCTCTCATTCCTGAAGGCACTGCAGCTCTGCTGAACAGCAAGAGGTAGCAACAAGTCTCTAAGACTCAAATGTAAAAATGATCAAAGATGTCCACAATGGCTGCCTTGCTCCTCTTTTATACAATTTTCCTTCCGTCCATGGACCCTATTTCGAATTAGAGTTTCCTTCTCTCTAGAAACTTCCCTCCTACGTTGTCCCACATAATGCTTTCCAACTCATGCCAATGCAATTTGACTCGGTCAACCTTGGCCAAGCATGTTTGCAAAAACCTCCTTTCACACATGGAGGTGTGAAATCCAGCTCTAATATGATCCCCTTTCATATTTAGAGGATTTTTATTCTCTAACCATGCAAATAATGGGTCCCCTACTCATTTTATTCATCTTCTTAACAAAAATTAATGTTCCATAAAATTTGGAACATTACAACATCTGTGCACTAAACTGAAGTGCTCCAAGAGAATAAGTTGTTGTTTAGAGTCAGATTATTACTAAGAGCTAATAATAATCGACATGCATCTATTTTTAGATCAACGATCTATAAATAGACTTCGCCCAATATTCTAAAAATAGAATTTCATTTATTTTTCCAACTTGACCAACCATCCACAAATAGCATCCTGCAACTTCTGAAATATGATCATCATGTCTAAAAATAGACATAGTTTAAAACTAGAGTTGCGCCAAAATAGCCTGCGGGCCCACTTAGTGAAGCTGACTCTTTTCACTAAGCTCATCATCTTGTTGAATCTCAACAGTTTTACTTCCAAATATGCGTTTTTCCTGTAGGTGTTCTTGTAGGGGGTTTTGGCACACCATTTGGAGAGTTGGGTTTCAAGTGTTGGGGATCGACCCTTCAATTTGGAGATCCATTGGAGGGGATCTATTTCATGTTCATATCAGATCTGATCTGCATACTTCTGTACATTTCTGAATCACTGAATATTTCTGTAGACATGCAACTTAGATCTTAGATCTACTTCATTTACATGGTGTTTTGCTCAAAACCCCAAAGGGGATTGATAGAAGAGCCTCTATAATGTATGGATTTGTTATAGATATGAAATTTCATGCACTTATATTCTCTAGATATAAATTGTAATCTTCACTTGTTGTAGCTCAATAAAATAACATTTTCAAGCCTTTTTAGTTTATACATGTGATTGCAGCACCTCTTTTTGAGGATTTTCTTTTGTTGGAGACCTATATTTCCAGTATGTATCTTATGGGCCATCTTTCATATCTGATTTTCTGCTGTAAATACCTTTGGAAGGTCTCCTTATTTGCCTCCTGCTATGTTTTATATGATCTACATTATTTTACTTCATATCTGTCTTGTATTGTTGCATTCCCCATTTGGGAATATTACACAATAATCTTTGGGTTTCCATGTAGCTTTTGAATTGTTTCCATAAATGAAGTAGCAACTGTACTTGCTTTAAATGATAAGATAATGCACAAAAGTGTGCATACTTGGTAATTCTATCAACTACCACCATGATGACACTCTTTCCTTCCGACTTAGGTAAACCTATGATGAAATCCATTGAAACCTCCTCCCAACGTTGACTTGGAATAGATAAAGGTTGTAGCAGACTCGGGGTCTTAATTGTCTCAGCTTTATTTTGATGAAAAACCAAACATTCTGCCACAAACTTTTGACTATCAAATTTAAGGCCATCCCAAAAAAAAAAAATTCTTAAACCTGTGCTAAGTTTTTAAAAATCATGAGTGTCCTCCTACGAGAGAGGTGTGCAATTCCAAAAGAATATTTTGTTTTAGTTGGGAATTCTTACAAATATATGAGTGATCTATGTACCATAAGGAATCATTTTTTGAACTAAATGTATCAGATGTACTAGGATCTTTCTGCAAATTTTGAATGAGTGTCCACACTTCTTCGTCATTCTTCCATTCCTCCCTTGCTTTGGTTATCCAATCTGGTTGGATAATAGAAATGGCACAAAGCAATGCTTCCACCTCCGGATCCTTTCTTGAGAGTGCATCTGCAACAACATTTAGCTTCCCTTTTTTGTAGATGATTTCAAATTCATAACCCAACATCTTTGTGACCCATTTTTGATGCTCTTCTAAAGATATTCTTTGTTCCAAAAGGTATTTAAGACTATCATGATCAGTTTTTACCTTGAAGTGTCTTCCCATTAGGTAAGGTCGCCATTTTTTTAGTGCATGTAGTATTGCCAGCATTTCCTTCTCATAAATAGCTTTCTGTAAATACTGTCCTTTTATTAGATGACTTTCAAAAGAAATGTGTCTTCCTTCTTGCATTAAAACAACACCAATTCCATTTCCTGAGGCATCACATTCCACAATAAAGGTTTTTGTGAAGTCTAGTGTACCTAAGACCGGTGTTAGGAACATTTCCTCTTTAAGATGTTCAAAGGCCTTAGTTTCTTCGGGAGTCCATGAAAATGCATCTTTCTTCAATAATGTTGTTAGAGGTGTTGCTATTCTCCCATAATTCTTAACAAACTTGCAATAATACTCTATTAACCCGAGAAATCCTCGCAATTGCTTTATGGTTGTGGAGACTTTCCATTCCTTAATGGCTTTAATTTTGTTAGGGTCTACCTTAAGACCCTCATGAGATACAATACGACCCAGATATTCCACCTCTTTTACTCCAAAGAAACATTTGGAGGTTTTTTCATATAATTGTTTCTCCTCCAATAGTTTGAGCACCCTGTCAACATGTTGAACGTGATCCTTCCAAGACCTGTTGTATCATTCGGGGAATTTTGAGATCTAAAATGGGCCTCCTAAGGAAATTATAAAATAATATGGAAATAATAAAATAAGATTAGATTATATCATCAAATTTTAGAGTGAAAAAAGAAAAAAGTACTTTTTCAACTTGTATTTTCAACTCATCTCCCTATGGGTTTCCTCAAATTTCGAGTGGGAACACTCGTTGGATGCATAATTTGATTCCTCATCAAAGGAGTACCCATGTTGCATACTTTCGATGGACCCTTATACACGAAAAATGAGAAATACATGAAAAAACGTGATTGCAATAATGTTTTTCATGTATTTATATTTTTTTATGTAGCAAGGTCCATCGAAATTATGCAACATGGTTACTCCTTAGATGAGGAATTAAATTTTGCATCCAACGACTACGCCTGCTTGAAATTTGAGTAAAACATTAGGGAGATAAGTTGAAAAAATAGTTTTATTATTTTATTATTTTTTAGTATTTTTATTTTTTTACCCCAAAAATGGTAAATCATCCCCCATGGTTGACATCATTATATTGAATCCTATTGGTTCTTATAAAGTTTATTTTTGTTGTACATTTTTCTTAGGAGGTCCATTTTAGACCTCAAAATTTCTCTAATGAATAGTATATCATTAAAAAATACTAACACAAATTTTCTAAAAAGGGGTTTGAAAATGGAATTCATCAACCCTTGAAATGTAGAAGGTGCATTGGTAAGGCCAAAGGGCATGACCAAAAATTCATAATGACCCTCATGAGTTCGAAATTTTGTTTTTAGAATATCTTAAGCCTTCATTCTAATTTGATGATATCCTGAATGGAGATCCAAGTTGGTAGAATAAATTGCTCCATGTAATTCATCCAATAATTCATCAATCACGGGAATGGGAAATTTATCTTTAATAGTGTGCTTATTGTGCTCCCTATAATCCGGAAACATACAACATGATCCATCCTTCTTGTGCACCAATACTATTGGAGCAGAGAAAGAGCTTTGAATAGGTTGAATTATACCAGCCTCTAACATTTCTACAATCATACGTTCAATTTCGCTCTTTTGGACATAAGGATATCTGTAAGACCTGATGTTTGGAGGAACACTTCCTGGAATAAAATCAATAGCATGATCATGATCACGAATAGGTGGGAGTCCTTTGGGAGTTTCAAACACCTTGGAATGATTGCCCAAGATTTTTTGAAGATCTGGAGAAATAGATGATTTTGTTATTGGAACTTCAAGAGAGAGTAATTGTGAAATTGTGCCTCGTTATTATTTCTTCAGAAGCTTTGTCATGACATTAGAGCTTATTATATTTCTCAGCTTCCCTGTAATACCCCATAATTCAACTTCTTTTCCTTCTGAAAAAAATTTCAAGAAAAGTTCTTGAAAATTAAAAGCTACTGTCCCCAAAGATTGTAACCATTGTACTCCTAGTACAACATCAACAGCTCGCATTGGAATGGAAAGCATTGGAGTATTCAATACATATTCCCCCATGGTAAGATTGATATTATGGAATTTTCTAGAGCAATTTATAGTTCCTCCATTTGCAACCATCACTTGACACTCTGGAGATGGGAATAGGACGAAATTCAATTCCTTGGCTACCTTACAATGAATAAAATTATGGGTACTACCCGAATCAATCAACAAAATCACATTTTTCTTCTTGATATGTCCTTATATATTGAGAATTTGAGGTGTGGTAATTCCTACCAATGCATTTTAGGATATGGTCGGACTCATTTCTTCTTTCTCTATGGTTGGTTCCTGGTCTATATCCTCTTCTTTTGAAGCTTCTTATTCATTTTATTCCTCCTCTTCATAATCTATGTAAAATTATTTCTTCTCAGCACACTTATGACCTTTAGTGTATTTGCTATCACAACTATAGCAAAGCCCTCTTGCTCTTTTTTCTTCCAATTTTTGTGGTGTCAACCTTATAGGTTGTGCAAGTCTAGGAGTAGAAACACTTCCATATTTATAGATGTGAGTGGTAGGCTTCCTTGTCGCCATACTTTTAATTTCAATTTTCTTGCCAACCTAAATGCATTCTCTAATGAATTAGGTTCCCAAAGGCGAACCTCATGTTGGATGTTATCCTTTAAAGTCCCTATGAAGACATCAATCTCGTGTTCATCTAGAGTATCAGTTACCCTTATATTCAATTTTTGGAAGTACTCAATGTGCTCCACCATTGAACCCTTTTTTTTAGATTTATCAATTGGCTAAAGAAGGTGTTGCTCTTTGTATCCTCATAATGTGCTATTATTTCCTCCGTAAAAATTGACCAAGTGACAATTTTTTTATGAGAGAAAATCCATCGATACCATACAAATGTATTTTGTTCTAAATATAAAGTTGCAATGCGTACCTTTTGTGTGTTTTGCACATTATGGATATCAAAATATTTCTCCATCTATAGTATCCATGTTACAAGATCCTTTCCATCAAAATTTCTCATATCTATCTTTGGAATATAGTGGGTCTTCAATCCAACATTAGAGTTTATGAAATCATGATTAACATTTATTTTTTCTCATCATGAATTTCTTCTACTACCTTTTCTGTAGGTTTTAACCCTAAACAGAAATTATCTACACACGAATCTTATAACAAAAAATAAACAATAGCAAGAGCATAAAACATAAAACAGATAAACACGGAGATTTTCCCCTGGATCCCAAATCGAGACGACCAGCTTGATTTTTCATTATATTCCTTTTAGTGTTACAACACATATATATACATGCCGAAGCATACATAAACCCCAATCCATAAACCCTGGATTAGAACATAACCGTAGTTCCCTTGACCAAATCTACAAAAATACCAAGGGCTGAAAACCATCGTGCCCCAATACCATGTGCAAAACCATGCACAAATCCATGGACGTGGACTACCCACCAGAAATTAAGGACCAAAAATTTTCGTCGAGGCGCTGCCCCAGACCATGATAGGGGGGGCTACCGCCCCCCCCTCTTACCCCCCCGCGCGTGCTTAGTCGTGGAAAGAATATAACACATACCCAACATTCTCCCACTTGTTGTTTTATTTCCACAGGGGGCCACAAGAGAGCATAGTCATTGGCCCAATTCTTCAACACCCATTGTTTCTCTACACCAAGAGAACTTCTGAGTGCTCACAGACTTTGCTAATGCATCTGCAACATTCTTCAAAGTGTCCACCTTTACCAACAACACCCTTTTAGCCTCAACCATATCTCTAACAAAGTGATATTGAACATCAATGTGCTTTGTCTTTGAATGATAAGCAGGGTTCTTAGCCAAGAAAATTGCACTTTGGCTATCACGGTCTATCCTTATAGCTTGTTGTACCAACCCCATACTTGAACACAATCTCTGCAACCAAACTGCTTCCTTGCTTGCATGAGTGGCTGCTATGTATTCTGCCTCTGTAGTTGAAAGAGCCACTACAGACTGTCTTTTACTCATCCAACTGATTGCGCCTCCAAATAGGCTAAACACATACCCACTTGTAGATCTTCTTTGGTCCAGATCTCCAGCCCAGTCTGCATCAAAAAAACCATGAATGTCCAACATTATTTCCAATCCTGGTCTTCCCTAGTAGCACAAGCCATAATCACTAGTGCCACGTAAATATCTGAAAACCCGCTTCACTACTGTCCAATGCTCCTTCCCTGGGTTTGACATAAAACTGCTCAATACTCCCACTGCATGTGCAATGTCTGGTCTAGTACAGACCATTTCATACATCAGGCTACCCACTGCACTTGCATATGGAACACGGGACATATCCTCCTCTTCTTCTTGTGTCTTGGGACAATGTTCAGCAGACAACTTTGCACCTACAGGAATAGGAACACTCACCGGTTTACTATCCTGCATATTGAACCTCTGCAATATAGTCTCGACATACTTCCTCTGGTTTAACCAGAGCTTCCTCTTTGCCCGATCTCTCTTAATTTCCATGCCCAAAATATAGTTTACAGCACCAAGATCCTTCATGTCGAATTTGGAGAATAGTTGGGTCTTCAAATCTTGGATAATTTCTTTGTCATTTCCAATCAACAACATATCATCCACATACGAGACCAAATAAATAACACGGTCACCAATTAATTTAAAATAAACACAGTGATCCTCCTTGCTTCTGGTGAAGCCAAGTCCCCGTATATAGGTATCAAATTTCTGATACCACATCCTTGGTGACTGTTTTAACCCATACAAAGACTTCTTCAACCTGCATACCAGTTGTTTCTTACCCTTCACCATAAAGCCTTCGGGTTGCTTCATGTAGATCTCCTCTTCTAGATCCCCATGAAGAAATTTTGTCTTCACATCCATCTGTTCTATCTCAAAATCAAATGCAGCAGCAACAGATAAAAGTAATCTAATAGAAGTAACTTTGGCAACAGGAGAAAAAATATCACCAAAATCAATTCCCAGCACCTGGGAATAACCTTTCGCTACCAACCGAGCTTTGTATTTATCCACCTTGCCTTCTACATTCATCTTCTTCTTAAACACCCATTTCTTCCCAATGGGCTTCCTTCCAACCGGCAACTCCACCAGATCCCATGCATCGTTTTTGTGCAAGGATGCCATTTCATCAACCATGGCTTCCTTCCAGAGTTTTCCATCCTCTGAATCTACTGCCTCCCTGACAGTTATGGGTTCATCATCAGTTATAGTTAAGGCAAAACCTAAACAGAAAGCAGATGGACTATACCTTTCTGGTTGCCTTCTTTCCCGAACTGATGTTCTCAAATCTGGAGTTTGTGGCTCTTCATCTTCTGAGTCTTCTTCTGTTGTAGAGTCTGATTCGTCCTCCTTTAGCTCAAACTCTATATTCTCAGGTTCCTTTGGTAGGAATTCATGTTTAACAACATCTTTCACTTCTCTAAACACCACATCTCTATTGTACACAACCTTCCTTGTTTCTGGGTTCCAAATCTTGTAACCCTTTAAACCATCCTTATACCCAATAAAGATGCACCTTTCAGATTTATTATCCAACTTGGTCCTTTTCTCCTTTGGAACATGTACATATGCATCACATCCAAATACCCTTAGATGTGAAAGAGAGGGTTTCTTACCAGTCCATACCTCATGTGGGGTCTTATCCTCCAACGATGATGAAGGTGATCTGTTAACTAACATGCAGTCTCCACTGCCTCTGCCCAGAATTCTTGTCCTAACCCGGTACCACTGAGCATGCTTCTTGCCTTTTCCATCAGTGTTCTATTCATTCTTTCTACAACTCCATTTTGTTGAGGTGTATATGGAGTAGTCTTCTGCCGTGCTATACCACACTTCTTACAGAACTCTTCAAATTCCTTCTTGCAGAACTCCCCACCATTATCTGTCCTCAACGCCTTTATCTTCTTCTCTGTCTGGTTTTCCGCCAGAGCCTTAAATTCTTTAAATTTGTCAAAGACTTCAGATTTCTTCCTCAAGAAATATATCCATGTATTCCTTGAGAATTCATCTATGAATGAAACATAGTACAAAGACTTTCCCAGTGATGGAACTGGCACAGGCCCAAACACATCACTGTGCATAAGTTCTAATATCTTGTTTGCACTCTTAGCACCAGAAGGAAAAATCACCCGATTCTGCTTCCCATATACACAATGTTCACAGAAATCAAAATCTAGAGAAAAATTAGACATACCTTCTACCATACCATCTCTATGCAGTATCCGAAGGCCCTTCTCTCCAATATGTCCAAGCCTTTGATGCCATAGCATGGTCTTTTCTCCCGAGATAGCTAGGCTTTCCGTCCCACTTTCAGGAACCACAAAACTATTACACCCATCAATAACAGTGCTACCTTGTAGCTTGTACAGAGTTCCAGTCTGAACTCCCCGCATTAATACCAGTGCTCCCCGAACCATCTTGCAGGCATCTTTCTCGAACACTGTTTTTACACGTGCATCATCCATATTACTTACAGAAATCAGATTTCTGGCCAATGCAGGAATATGCAGAACACCAAGAAGTGTTCTAATCCTTCCACCTTGTAGCTTCAGCTTTACCTTTCCACGTCCGACAATTTTGGCCTTCCTATCATCCCCTAGGAAGACATCACCATCATATTTCTCATACTCGCAGAACCACTCCCTATGGGGAGTGAAGTGAAAGGATGCACCTGAGTCAATCAACCATGACTCATGATCTACATGTGTATTTGAAGAAGAAGCCAAATACACATCCCCACCTTCATCTGAGGTGGTTTTTGCCTCTGCAGAAGGAGCATCATCGGATCCCTTTCCTTTCTCAGGAGCTTTAGATCTGCAGTCCTTTTTGTAGTTCCCTTCCTTTCTGCATTTCCAGCACACCTTTACAAACTTTCTAGGAGATTTAGATATCCCTCTAGATTTAGATCTCCCACTCGAAACCTTATTCTTGTTTTTTTCTGGGACCTTCCTCGTATATATAAGGCATCTCCATTCTGACCCTCCATATTTCTCCGTCTCATTTCCTCCGACAGCAAGGCTGAGACAATGTCATCAAAATTCAAGGTAGTTGTATTGCTACCTATTGCAATAACCAGACTGTCCCACGAATCTGGTAGAGAACACAACAAATTGATGCACTTATCTTCATCTGAGATTTTAATATCAACAGATGACAACTGACTTACCACAGTATTGAAGGCGTTCAGATGCTCTGTCACCGAGTCTCCATCCTTCATCCTCAGGTTATACAGCTTTTTCCGCAGGAACAACTTATTCACCGGAGACTTAGATTGGTACAAAGTCCCAAGTTTTTCCCACAAATTCTTCGTCGTAGCTTCCCCAGATACATTCAACAATACTGAATCTGAGACACACAACCGTATTGTGCTCTTAGCCTTCCGATCCAGTTTCTTCCAGTCTTCATCTGACATTCCCGTTGGTTTAGTACCTGGATCTACCGTGATCCACTGATCTTTATCCACCAGCAGATCCTCCATCTTGAGCTTCCACAACTCAAAACTCTGACCATTAAATTTATCGATCTCTATCTTCTCGCTGCTCGCCATCTTCTTTCACCGCAAGAATCGATCCTGCAGATCTCCCACTGAACAGGGTCTACCACAGGCCCGAACTAAAAACCCTCAGCAGCAAAGGCGTCCCCTTGAAGCCGAAATAGCTCTGATACCAAATGTAGGTTTTAACCCTGAACAAAAATTATCTACACACGAATCTTATAACAGAAAATAAACAATAGAAAGAGCATAAAACATAAAACAGATAAACTCAGAGATTTTCCCCTGGATCCCAAATTGGGACGACCAGCTTGATTTTTCATTATATTCCTTTTAGTGTTACAACATATATATATACATGCCGAAGCATACATAAACCCCAATCCATAAACCCTGGATTAGAACATAACCGTAGTTCCCTTGACCAGATCTACAAAAATACCAGGGGCCGAAAACCATCGTGCCCCAATACCATGTGCAAAACCATGCACAAATCCATGGACGCGAACTACCCACTGGAAATTAAGGACCAAAAATTTTCGCCGGGGTGCTGCCCCGAACCCCGACAGGGGCAGCTACCGCGTGCTTAGTCGTGGAAATAATATAACACATACCCAACATTTTCGCCATTAGGAATCATTTCTTGTATCAAATTTGTCAAACCTTCCATGTTTGCTTTTAGATCATTCTTCATGTCTTCCATGTTGCCTTTCATTTTTTCGTCGATATTAGCTTCCATGTCATCCATCTTAGCTTCCATGCCATTCTTAAAACAATCCATCTTAGCTTCCACGCATTTTTTCAAACCATCCATCTTATCTTCCACGCCTTTCTTCAAACTTCCATTTCATTTTTTGTTACTCTTTGCGAGAGCGAAATTTGGTGCACTTGGTCTTGTAATTTTGATATATCATGTTGCACTTCTTCCTCTTCATGAATCATAGTAGATTATTCTGAGGGCTTAATGGGTGTTGAATATTTTTAAGGGGGGATTTTATAACAAATATTGATATATGTGCTTCAATATGCCCTTGGAATCACTTCAAACTAATTTTTCAAACAAGACTTATGCAATTTGAAAAACAAATACACACCTTTTTCTTACTTTTAAGGAGGGTCTTGACCCAGGTTCAGATTTGAGGTTAACCAAAAAACCCCTATACTACTGGCCCTTTCGGCAATGACCTGTTTTCACAAGTCAAGTTCTCACCCGAAGTAGTATGGGAGGGTGTTGGAACCAGGTTTCTGCACCCTGAGAGAGAGAGTTTAATGATGTGGGTACCTTTAAATCTCGAACAAGTCTGTGCAGAGGAAGCCCTAACCAGAAACCCTTAACAATATAAATTGATAGAATACCTTGCACGCAACCCTTCACTCATAAGATAATCAATTAACAAGAGAATTATAACCCATTATCACCATATCTATGCATTCATTGTTCTTCTAAGCATATAGTACAGGTGCATAATCAATCTACTAACAGTATTTAATAACACATAAATATCGAGGAAACAACATTCAATGCAACTCATAACACATCACAAAGATAGTTAATATCAGCAAAATTTCCTTCTATTCATCAAATAATTTAGGTTCCTCTTACAGATTCTTTTAGATACCCACGCACACAGCCAGCGGGGTCCGCACAAAGCAGGACTAAGGTCTCCCTGCACACAACCAGCAAGAGCCTTCTACCCAGATAATCCGCACAAAAACTACCACAAAATATCCACATCTATCATCCATGTTTAGACTTATCCAAAAACTGACTTCTTAGATTCAATCTATGTACATATTTATACCATTTGGCCTACGTTATCCTATGGTCCACAAACTATGCTTTGCGGAACCTTGGTCTACCCATTTGACCCATTACAAATCATGAAGGGTTTTTACCCACCACAAAACCCCCGAGCAAGGCTAAGTTATTACAAAATATGACAAAATTATCGAACTTATGGGACCCTGCTCCAACAGGCCCCCAACACAATCTTTTGACTCGTCCCGAGTCACACTGGCAGTGGGGTCTTAATTTTGATCTGGAGTTCTTCGATAGCCACAGAAAATGGGAGCAATATACCTGTACTTTGGTTTGCAGTGCTTTGCATGGTATCGACCAACTATTTTGATGGGGGGCCGTCAATGGCTAGAGTGACCTGTTTCATTGTCTAGTACAGACTGGGGACGACAGCATTAAGATCCTAACAGAGCTGCATGGCCTCCTATTCCCAAGGATTTATGTGGTCAGTGATGATTTGCTTCTGATGATGGAGGGCCTTTACTTCGCCTTGCAACGCCTAGCTGGTTTGAAGGCGTGTCATTTGATGAGCAGGGATAAGGCTAAGGAGAACTACTTGTAAGTCATCAAACTCCTGCTCTTTCGTGCACAGTTCCTGACTGAGTTTTTTGACTAAAGGAACTGTCTGCACAGAATTCTATAGCCCCATGTCTTTGTCGAGAAAGGAGGAGCCATACGTGACAGATGTTGAAATTCCAACCACAACATTTTGGATAGTAGCTTCTCGTTGTGCACACACTTCGTGGGGAGTCTCAAGATTTAGCTACGCCTACAACACAGCAATCTGTTGTTCAAAATCTTACCTTACTAACTGAACTTCCCTCCTTAAGGCTTTAAGAGTTGTGACCAGACTTTCTACTTTAACTTTTGGTGCGGTAGAGGCTGGGATAGTAATATCGAGAATGTCATCGCATAGCCTGTCGATGGCACTTTCTAATTTCGCTCTTTGAGCTAAGGCTGCCTATTGTGCTATCTGAGCCTATTGAGACTCTTTCGTCTTGGTGGCTGGAACGTGCTCAGCCTCGTCGACCTGCTGCTGGGTGCGCGCCTCCCTGTTCTAAATTTATGCTGAAATGAAGATGTGCAATGTGTGGAGCTGACCTCTTGGAAACCTGACCAGGTCAAGGTCGACCTAAGAGCAGGCGTGGACTTGCGTGCATAAATCTACTAGATCTAGGGATACTACAATGCCCGGGAGGGGGCAGACTCTACATCTTGTGGCTGCGACGATTTGTGTATAGGGCGGGCTTGCTGGTACCACCCTCGCTTGATCCGCACTCACTTGAGCCACCTCACTTGATCCACGCTCGCTTTCAAGTTATCGGCCTTCAACTGTAGAACCTGTAAACTAGACTACAAGGCCTCCACCACAGCCTTATGTTGAGCCTCTATGGTGTTCAATTGGTCCTCCGACGCTGAGGTGACTGAATTGGAAATTTTGTCGAGGTCCTTCTTAGTTAGAGTAATCTCCTCTTCTCCACCCGCCTTGGACCCTTTTCTTTTCTTACGCAATCCCTTAGAAGTTTCTCCTCCATGCTTGATGCCACGCAAGGATTCTACACCAACTCCACCAACCCCATCCAACCCGCTGAGGTCTATCTTTGTGTGGTCACTACCCAATTCCTGGTCTCTATCTATTCCTTCATCGTTGTTGGTGTCTAGGTCTTCATTGGCATCTTAGTCATTTCCACCTATCTCTGGGTTCTGCTCAGGGGTATCTTTGGGCACTATGTCTTGTGAATCTGGGGTTTTTTCTTTCCCAGATGTGGACGGCATGACAGGCTTTGCAACCTTATCTTCTGTAACCATGTAGGGTAAGGGATACCAATTAGGGCTCTTACAGGCCTTGAGCATGATGTGGTTCATTTTTACTTGAAACATCTCCATGCTCTTATACTTCTCATATACAGATGGTGAGAGGTGTGGTTGGGAATGAATATCCTACATCAATGTGCTAGAGAATAGAACCCATAAAATCGTGTTTTCTTTGACCTGTTTTTCATTTGTCGAATCCCATAAATTTGTGTAGCCCACCCCCTCGCACACATCAGTCTCAATGTCGGGAAGGAATGTATCCTCTAGGGTTTCCCATGCGATCAGAGAAATTAGCAATATAATCCACAAATAGTAGAACGACTTCCCCATTTCTTGTGACTCACGCACGTTCTCCAAAATTTTCTCACATAGAAATTGTGACTAGTTATATAACACCCCATTTTCGCACTTTGTCGCCAAGGCAATGACATGCATTGGGACTATCTTTGGCCAAAATTTCCACATAAGCTTACATCGTAGGATCAGGGTGCCCACACGAACCATCTGGTCATTGATAGTCTGGACAAGAAAGCCCGTTTGTCCTGCTCGACTGCGTATGTTTCCCTTACATCGTTTGCTACATTCAGCTCAGTACTCTTACTAAATCCTTTTAGTGGATCGAGCCCCCTCATAGGCAGGTCGGTGATCTGCTGGATCAGTGTGACATCAATCGAGATTCTTCCCTGAATCCAAAGCGTGCCATCATGGAACAAGGTCAATAATTGGCAAACACATAGGTTGGTGATGGGGTACCGCCCAAAATAGGGGATCCTTAGCATATTGAGGGCTCTTGTATTGTGAAATTTGCATGCCCATCGCATCGGTTCTACCTTCAGGACATTATCATATAGAATGCATTCCAAGTAATTTTATGGGGCCATCTCAGGAAATGTTACTTCATTAGTGAGATCATAATCATCAAACTTCATTTGAAGGAGCATGTCATGAATTTCGCTGACCACAAGGACATCTTGGGGGCATAATGTAATCTGCAGGCGATCCTATACCACATCAAGGTTCCATGGATTATGCACTGAAGGCTTCCGAGGCTTAACATATGTAAGCCACCAAGAAACTGGATCTACTTGAAGAGGGTTGTCAGTCATCAGCCGTTTGGACAGGTCACCCTTTGTGGACTGCTCCTTTGAAGTTTGTCTGGGAGACGGAACACTCCTCGAAGAGGTGCAGGGCTTATAAGTAGCCCACTTTGACACTTTTTCCTTACCCTTTGCCTTCACGGGGGTGGGTGAAACTTCCTCCATCTCTGGAACTACTTCTCAGGCCTTGTCTGAATCTTCCTCTATATACATCATGAGGGGCATCGAAAGCTCTTCTATAGGGTTTGTGGCCTTCATCCTAGCTTGAAATATGAACTCGAGGTTACTGCCATTGGAAATGGATTCATAACCAGACATGCAGATCACACAGGTGGCAGGAGGAAAGAGCTTATAGATGATCACGGAGCGCCAATTGTTAAAACAGTAAAGGGGCCAACTAAGACCCACGCCCTCCATATTATAAGCCGCCCATAGTAAAAACGATTGGATTACCATTAATTTCCATGTACTGCTAGGGGAACGGTAAAAAATATTCTGAGATTTCCTTATTAAATGCAGCCAGGTCGCTACTCCCAACAAAAATTCTAATTTTTCTCCTTGTTGCACGGTTTCAACGACTATTTTTCTGACCTGCGCTTCTGGCGACCTGCCTACACTCGTCCTTCCTTATGATTTTGGTACTTTGGCCATATATTCATTTGGTAGGTGTTGGATTGTATCTATATGGATTTAGGAGGCTCCCATTAAAGTACCCAGGAAGGTAGTCTCCGCACAGCGTGGCCAAGCGCATTGCACCACCATCAGTAATCTATTTTACTATATACGATCCTAACTAGTGCTTATGGAACTTCCCTGGATGGCGCGCAAATTGACTGTCATAAAGAAAAACCAACTCTCCTTCCTTAAATAAATTTTGTCAGATGTGTTAGTCATGCCAAGCTTTTTCACATGCATATTGTACTCGTTGATGAAAGTTAGCAAGAAACTGATCTTCTTCCAAGGAAACCAGTTGCGCCAAGCACTCCTCCATGATGTTAGGTTCTGCCATATTTGTGAAATCTGCAATGCACAGGCTGGGGACAATATATTCCATGGGCATGATGGCTTCCTGCCCATAGACCATCCTAAAAAGAGTCTTCCCCGTCAACTTCTTGCATGTATTCCTATATTCCCAGAGCACCGAAGGGATGTGCACGTCCTAGTCATTTCAGTTGCCATTACAGATCTTGGTAAGTGCATTCTCCAAATTTTTGTTGAAAGCTTCCACAGCAACATTAGCTTGTGGGTGATATGGAGTACTTTTCGTGTGACGGATCTGAAATTCTTCCGTCAAAGCTTCAATAGTTTCATTACGAAATACGTACCTCTATCGCTCATTAAGATCTTTGGGCAGCCAAACTTGGTCAGGATATGCTCAAAGATGAAATGCGCAATAGTATCTGCAGTACAATCCTTAACAACCTTTGCCTCTTCCTATCTGGTCACATAATTAGTGGTAGTAATGATATGACGTGCGCCAGTCTCCTTTCCCGGGGAGTTGGTTGGTCCCACTAAATCTATAGCCCATTTATCGAACATTTGTAAGGCCATCTGCGGTTGCAGTGGAATTTCATCTCTGCACGAAGGCTTCCCAGTTCACTGATAGGCATCACAGGCTTGGTAGTACGCATGTGCATCGCTATGAAATGTGGGCCACCATAGCCTAGCACACAACACCTTCTGTACAGTGGCTTTCCCTGCATAGTGGTCTCCTGCCACCCCTCCATGAGCCTTTGCCAAGATAGCTTGTCTCTCATGTTCTAATACGTACCTCTACAATACCTCATCTACTCCCAATTTATATAATTGACCTGCAATCACAGTGAAGTCAGCTGTGTGAGCCCATTAGGGGAATTTTGAGGTCTAAAATGGGCCTCCTAAGAAAAATGTACAACCAAAATAAACTTTATAAGAACCAATAATATTTAAGATGATGATGTCAACCATGGGGGATGATTCACCATTTTTTAAGTAAAAGGATAAAAAGATTAAAAAATAATAAAACTATTTTTCACCTTGTATTTTTAACTTATCTCCAAAAAAATTTACTCAAATTTCAAGCAGGATTACTCGTTGGATGAAAATTTTAATTCCTCATCTAAGGCGTACCCACGTTGCATACTTTCGATAGACCCTGCTATGTGAAAAATGAGAAATACATGAAAAAACATTATTGCAATCACGTTTTTCATGTATTTTTAATTTTTCGTGTAGAAGGGTCCATCGAAAGTATGCAACATGGGTAGTCCTTGGATGAGGAATTAAATTTTGCATCCAACGAGTACTCCCGCTTGAAATTTGAGTAAAAATTTTGGGAGATAAGTTGAAAATACGAGTTGAAAAAGTAGTTTTTTTCTTTTTTCCCTCTAAAATTTGATGATGTAATCAAATCTTATTTTATTATTTCCACTATTATTTTATAATTTTCTTTGGAGGCCCCTTTTAGACCTTAAAAATTCCCTAATGACCAGCTCTTTCTTTTGTTGTACTGAATATTCTGTAGGTGCCATTCTAGTCATCAAGAAGTGAATAATGTTCGCAAAGTGCTCATTAACCACCTTGACAGTGAAAATTTGCGCATCGGTTAATCCTTCTTCCAAACTAGTTGGTTCTTCTCCATTCTAAATTAGAGTCAAGTGATCAGGTCCCACATTAAGTCTCCCAGGCTTCACAATAATCTCAAATTCATACTCTAGAAACAGTAGCAACCATCTACAAATCTCCCCCCCAACACAGGCTTGTTGACCAGATATTTTAAAGTAGAATGGTTAGTGAAAATTTTTAAGTGTCCTCCAAATATATAGTGCCTGTATTTCTATAGGGCATACACCATTTCTAGTCATTCTCATTCGGTAGTAGAATAGTTATGCTTTTCACTACAAAGCTTTCTGCTAGCAAAAGCAACTGGATGATCAATGTCTCCTTCTCCTAGCTGCACTAAGACAGCCCCAAGAGCTACTCCTAACACATCCACATGCACATGAAAGACCTTAGCCCAATCTAGAAATATTAGAATAGGTGTAGTGACCATCCTTTCCTTCAACAACTCAAAAATTTCTTGACATTCTTCATCCCAGAAAAAAGACACATCCTTCTTGAGCAACTTTTCCATTGGCACAGTGATCAAGGCATACCCCTGAATAAACTTTCTATAGTAACCCATATGTCCTGAGACTGAGCGCAGTTGTTTCTTATTGGTGGGGACTGCTAAATAAATTATAACTACAATCTTGGTTGGGTCGACCATCAATCCTTGCTAACATATGATGTGCCCCAACAAAATTCCAAAAGGTACGTAGAATATACACTTCTTCAAATTCAATGAAATATGGTGTTTCCTGCAGATATCCAACATTATGTGTAGGTTTGACACATGTTTCTTTACCAATCCAAATACTGTCCAGTCATCAAACTAGACCTCCAGAAACTTATGTATAAATTCTTTGAACACTGCTACAACCACAAGTGAGAAAATGGTAGGGGCATTCTTCAATCTGAATGGCATGACGATGCATCGGAAGGAGCCCCACTCGGTTTCAGAGGTTGTCTTGTTGCGATATTTAGGTGCAATTCTAATCTGATGGTACCCCGAAAATCCATTAGTGAATGAGTACGCTTCTTGACCTCCCACTTTATCCAAGATTTCATCAGAGAATGGTGTAGGGAAGGGATCATGTATGCAGGCATCATTCAGCTTGCGCAGGTATACACAGATCCTTATTTCTCCTTTGGTTTTATTTTCTTTGAGTACCATTAGGCTTACCCAATCAGACTGTTCCATGGGTTCAGTGATACCTGTGGCCACCATCTTATCTAACTCCTCCTTGACTTTCTGCTTATATTTAGGGTTCATTCGATAGGGTCATTGCTTGACAGGACATGCATCTGGCTTCAAGGTAATCCTCATAACACCCAGATCTCCTACAATTCCCTTGAGCTCAGAGAATTTCATAGGAAATAGATCCTGATACTCAGTTAGTAGCTCCGCAATATTCCCCACAATATCATTGTCCCAGTAATCCCCGATTTTGGCCAACTTGGGCTGCTCCTCCATCCAAATGTTGAATTCCTTCAACTTCAATGGTTTGGTAACGTCGACTATCTATAATGAGAGTCTTGTGACTGCACGTTCTCCTTCAAATTCTGGGATTGCAACATTCCTTGGATCTTTGTCACTTTCCTCTTCTGACAAATTTCTATAGTTGACAATATATTGCATCTACGCATCCCAAGCTGGCACAACACATTCCTTCCAAGGAAAAGACTCATCAAAGATAAGAGCATCTATATCCTACAGGGCTTCATCCAATTTCTTTGACCATCCAACTAAGTCGATTGTCACCATGAAATCCTTTGTCACTGTACCCCAGTGGCGAGTGTGTTGGTGAAGCTCCACGTCTAAGTACCAGGTGGTGGGTACCAACCCTAATGAATAAATAAACATATGGACCCACTCATGTGACGTAATTTCATTGATTACCTCCATCCACATATCCAAGTTCTTGCATGGATCCCCTCGGCTAGAAAATTTCCCTGGTGTGTTTCCCACCACCGTGCTAGAGTTGCGCGCATAGCCAGGTCAAGTGCCCAGAACCTTAGTTCCTCTAGAAAGGTTGTTTCTAGTACTTCTAAGAATCCTTTGATACTACCAAAACCATGAAAGTAGGGTAGTTATTTTACCTCAAAGGAGATGCACCGAAAGCTCTTTATTATCTTGAGGCAGCGTAAAGTAGATACATCATGCAACCGGTTCTGCCAGTTCTCCATTTTGTCGTCAGAGTCAAAAAAACAAGAGCTATCCTTCTCCCCGTTTAGCATGCCATCTGCTATTGGGTTGATCCAGTATTCGTCCTGCGCAGTCAATTTATACATATGGTCAACCTCATCCCCTTCGCACACTTGTTTTGTGTACCGTTCACCTTCTTTCAAATCCAGTGGGATTATCACTCATGTGCCGTTATTCTCAAAAATCATACTCCTACACTTTATATGTATGATACCTCCGATATCGATGGCCCAATCAAATCCTAACAACACAGGGTAGGGGCCTACATCATCCACAATTTGTATAACCTCAAAGTCAGCACATACCTTTACTCCTGCGATGTCGACCGTAACTTGCGGAAGCCTGCCGAGTGGAATGATCTTTTGCTGATTAGCCATGCGCAACTGAATGGTATACCATTCCAATTTTGGTTTGCTCATACTTTGCCATTTTTTTTAGGTAATACATTAGCATAAAACCCCATATCCAAGATGACCTGGTCCATCTCGTACTCTCCAATCTGCACCGTCATGTGCATCTTCCTACCAGTTCTCTTCTTCTGCTTATAAATATTTTCACAGCCTTCGTTTCTGGTCGCGATACTTCCTTCTTTGCGTAGCTATCTCTCATGGCTTGGAGGTTATCTACTACCTTTTGATTACGCAATAGCTTAATGTAGGCTTGTAAAAATGGTTTAACTTCCTCGTCCAATTTTGACTCCATGGGAGTTCCTGAGGTGGATGCTTCATCCTTACAAAAATCCTTCCTAGCTTCGATAAAATTCTCTTTCTCTTTCTGCAGGTACAAGCTCTCCCTTTTATCAGACACTTTCCTGATTAGGGGTTTAGCCACAGACCTTTCCTCGATTCCTCCAGTGGAAATACCACTACATGTAATTACATTTATACTACGCCCATCATCGTGTGGTTCTGCCTTAACCCACTGTATATTTTACGTCGGTGTCTACTGCGTTTCCTGCATTTTATCTATCAACACAGGACAATCTTCAATTACATGATCGAACTGTCTAGAATACCTGCAGGATTAGCGTGCAGGGTTCAGGAAATCTCTTGCATAATGTCCAACGTCCCCACAATTGTAGAAAATTAGTTTCCCTCTTCCTCGGTATGCGCCTACGCCTCTCCCCCCTCCCTGCCCCCTTGCTGGGGATCCTCCTCATCTAGAGGGAGATGCTAGCACCAAAGGGTCGGTCTGCACCCTATATAGGTTCCCTCTGTTAGGGTCTTATAATAATAGGATTCATAATTTTGAATTGAATTTTTTAAGATCTTGTAATATTGTACATACCTTTGCTTTCTGCAAATGTTTTTTGATATTAAAAAATTAAAAGAGGGTTAGTCCTAAAAGAACAATCAAAGGACCAAAATAAACAAGAACAAAAAGAATATCAAGTATGAACCCCATAAAAAGAGATAAAAATAGATCCTGAAAGTGTTGCACATCCAAATGCCACTACTTTAGTTAATTTACTTTTGCAAATAATATTGTGTGCAGCCCGTTCATTATGCCACAATCCGTGATGGTCAAAATAGTTTAATCTTGATTCATTCATGCTTTAAATTTCATGTTGATATTTAGTGAATAAGATATGGCCAAACTATTTAATCTTGGCAGATCAGTAGTTAGGTAGAGAATAAAAAGATCTCATTAGTTTAATCTGAGCCTTTGGAAGTTATAAGGTTAGAAGTATATAGTTTTTTTATTAAAAGAAAATAAAGGGTCGGCAAGCTCAAATGAAACCAATAAAAGAAATAAAAATGTTAGAATAAAAAGGTTAGGTAGATTACTTTCACAAGCATTGGAAAACATCAAATGGCTTGTCTTTTATTACTAACATCCTTCTAATACATCCCCCTTGCTAGAAACCTTATTTCCATCTTGGAGGTCATTTCCCTTGGTAGAAATCCCTTTCCCTTTTAACAACATCCCTTTCCCCTTATTCTAGCCATTCCCCCTTCTTAAAACCCCTTTACCTAGTTACTAATCCTATTTCCCTTATTCTAAACCCTTTTCCCCTTCCTAATCCCTTTTTCCACTCCAAAAATCCTTCCTCGATATCATTTAAACCCATTCCCATATATTATTCTCGATTTCCCTTATTTTATTTTAAATATATAGTTTAAAACACCTTTATATTACATTTCCTGATCCCTTTAATATCATTATTTAACCCATAAGTTTATATTACATTAATTCCCCTATGGTTATATATTTACCAAACCCCCTTATTCCCTTTAAACTCCCTCTTGTTATATTAATCCCCCCAACCACCATTATATTAATTTCAACCCATCGTTATATTAATGAAACCTCTGCTATATCATTTAACCCTTCGCCTATTAACTCTCGGTCCCACCTCTTGAAACCCCGCTTAAATTCATCCAACTGTCCATTCACTATCCACAGATCCAACGGCACACACTCCATTTCGCATTCTCTTCCATTCGATGATTAACACCAAGAGGTTGTGAAATGGGAGGTTTTGTCCAACACCCTCCCTGCCACGCGGCGCTCCCACATCATATCGCACTCCTCCAAGAAAAACCATCAAACCATTGTTAGCCCATGCGATAAACCGCTTACCTGTCGACCATGCGCTGTGTGATAAACCACTTGCCAATTCCTGCAATATGAGGCAAAACCATCATTCCACTCCGGCACTATACGATAAGACAACATTTGTTTCAAAACCTTGAAATTGAGTTATTTATGCAGATTTGCGAATAAAACCAAAGCCATTTCCAACCTAACATAAACTCTACAATCCAGACTCCTTCCACATGGCCCCTTTTCCCTGAAAGTGTTTTCACCTCCCAGCAAACCATGTTTTCATTAATTATTTTTTTTTTTGCAGTTTATTAGCAAAACAGGAAGTTGGATAAACAACCTAATACTAGTTAAAACTTGTTTTCTCCAAGAATTCACAAGGAAATGAATTCGAATGGTTTTCCCCAATAGAATATTATGTACAAAAATAGAGCAGAAGGAAACCATTTACACAGTAAAGGTTAAAACAGAGGATAAAAACAATTTCACCAACAACATCAAAATTTTATTTAAAGATGAACTTTACAAACAGCAGCATGAATATAAAGATTCAGATGATGAAGTTTACTATGGCAGGTAAAAGAACAGTCAGGTTAAGAGTAAACAGAGCAAGTAGTAAGTTAAAGAATAATTCACACTAACAGCAAAGACAAAGTTAAAGACAAGTCAAAGGAAGAAGATAGTGTGAAAGATAAGCCAACATAAGAGGAACAAACATATAACATCAATCAGAAAAATAGGGACAACTTTCAGTCAGTTGAAAGGTGTCACTACCTTTTAGCCTCTAGATATTTTATTTTCTATAATAAATCCTGATTAGTTGACAGGATATTTTGTATTAATTTGTGTATAAATACTTCATAATTCAAAGTATTGAGTGTGTGTGGATTGCTAGACATTTCTATAGTTATATTGATCTGAACCTGAGGGTTTATTGTACCATTTTTAAGTTAGCAGACTGGATTGAGAAATAAAGGCATTATATTATAGGATTCATGTGTTGAGCCACTTCAGTGAAGTACTTTCAATTTTTCTTTGTTATTTTCTTAATTTTTTCATAAACTTGTATGTTTTTTGAATCTAAATGATATAACAGGAATATTATTTCAGAACTTGTTTAAATACACTCTGTCTTGAACTGTTAGTCATTTTCATGTTTTCTTCTGATATCCAGATTAGGGAATTTTTCATTACTCCCTAGTTTCGATTGACCTCTGTCATTTCCTTCATTATCCGGTTTGAGGAACCCTTAATTTCTCCTTGATCCCGATTGAAACCATTTCACCTTCCAGTCTAAAGACTGAATTTACTCAGCTACCTTGCCCTGTGAACACTTCCTTTAGAAATTTATTATGCCTTGTTGCTTGATACATTGACTCCATAGCCCAATGGAAAATAGACATGCATTTATCCATCTGAATCAGGAATTACACCACCAAACCAAACCAAAATAAAAACCAATCAATCTTTCATAACTAGCCTAAAATCAACTAAAAACAACAAAGTTAAATCTTATAGAGAGAGCCCTCTCTGAGCATTATGAAGGCTAGATCCCAAGCTTAAATGTAGGTTTGTGGTTACCTCAATGATTTATTTCTTTAACCTTGTTAAATTATGGAGTGATAACACCCTCTATCTATCATCAGTTCATATGTTTGGCATTTATGCTCATCGTGACCCACCGACGAGCAGAATCTGCACCACTTTTGCTTTATTTCTGGGACATAGGTGCCTAACCGTGGGCAGTGGTCTGTATCATGCCTCCCAGCCACCTAAAAATTGGTGCACCATAGAGTAGGGGTACTCGGCCCAGAAATATCTGTCAGGCGTAATGGACTTGGTCCCCCAGCTTGCATATAATTTGACAGCAGAGGGCACTAATACTTGGTGTGGCCTGATACCCTACAGCGTATGCACTAGACGTCTACGCCAGCTTATTTACCCTGGTCTCTTCGTAAATTATGAATTTCTAAGTGCATTTCCTCTAATTGGCTCTGCATCTGCAGTGCCCCAACTTGAGTATCGTCCCTCGATGTAGCTTCTAGCTTCATAGCAATCTCCAAGGCTTATTCTTGCGAATCGATCTTCTCCTGACCCATAGGTCTGCGCAGATTTAGTAATAGCATGGCGATGAACCGTTCCTTATGTTGTTTTTCACAGTAAGAAAATCCCTCGTCACTAATGACTTTCTTCAGTCGTTAGTCAGCCTCCCATATGGACTCCGTAGGTCATTTCTTAATATCTTTCAACTCTACTATGCATCGAGAATAAGAATTAGGTTTTCAGAAATGATGCTTCATGCAATCCTTGATCTCTTGTATTGTAGGATTCTCATGTAGAGTAATGTATCACATGAACCAATCCAGAGCTCAACCTTCAAAGGCTATTTCTAGTTGCGCTCTTTTCACAGCATCATTACTGACATTCTGCGCAGCCCACACTGCATTTGCCCCAAACCAAAACTATTTCATATCCTCATAGCCCACACCCTTAAAAGTGGGTAGCTTCATCTTTGTAGCCATATCATCCACAGGTGGGAGTAGAGGTGGGGTAGGAGGATTCTTACCCTTCCACAAGTTTGATGGTTGTGTAGCCGGGGGACTGGTCTTTGCATGCGTAGCACCACTTTTGTTTAGATCAAACGAATTCCTCAGAGGATTATACACTTATTTGTCCCCCACTTGATTGACCTGGTATTATTTACTACTTCGCGTCGTGCTTCCTCTATGATCGGGGGTCATTCACTCCGTGTGGTTGCACAGAATGCCCTTTTCACACAATAGAATCTTAATCATTAGAGGCAATGTTTGCAAGAACTTACCCCTAAATCCTTTGAAAACCCTCCTTTCAGCTTCAGAATAGGATACAAACTAATCGACTGCAAATTTTGTTATGAACGCACCCAAGATATTGTTGACACAATGATCTACAGTTCGGGTAATGGAATTATCAGTTTTCTCCAATTATTGAATCAATTAAGGGGTCCACTGTGTGACCTAATCGTCTTTCCAACAAGTTTGGAACTTTGCTAACCTTGCTAACCACGACCGCAGTTGTGTGCAAAGGTTACAAAGAAGATCTCGTGTACCTCTGTAAAAATATACGTATTCTTCCATTTTTCAGCAAATAGCTTCTTACTCCTATTTTCTTTTAGATAAAATCTATTTTTCAAACCAATCCTTAAGTTCATGCTTTTCTGGCTACTAGTGACCTCATGGCATCACACAATATCTCTCGTAATGCTCCCAGTACCAACAACGGAACCATTTTTTGGTTTAAGTGGTCATGACCCAGGTTCATATTTGAGGTTAACCAACAAACCCCTATACTAATGGCCCTTTCGGCAATGACTTGCTTATGCAAGTCAAGGTCTCACCTGAAGTAGTATAGGAGGGTGCTAGAACTAGGTTTCCACACCCTGAGAGAGAGAGAGTTTAATAATGTGGGTACCTTTAGATCTCGAACAGTTCTGTGCAGAGGAAGCCCTAACCAGAAACCCTTAACAATATGACTTGACAGAATACCTTGCGTGCAGCCCGTCACTCATAATATAATCAATTAACAAGAGAAGTATAACCCGATATCACCAGATCTATGCTTTCATTGTTCTTCTAAGCATCTAGTACTGGTGCAAAATCAATCTATTAACAATATTTAATAACACATAAATATCAAGGAAATAACATGCAATGCAACTCATAACACATCACAAAGACAATTAATATCATCACAATGTCCTTCTATTCATCAAATAATTCAAGTTCCTCTTACAAATTCTTTCACATACCTGTGAACACAGCCAGCAGGGTCCACACAGAGCAGGACTAAGGTCTCCACGCACACAACCAGAAGGAGCCTTATACCCAGAAAATCCACACAAAAACTACTACAAAATATCCAAAGCTATTATCCACATTTAGACTTATCCAAAAACTGACTTCTTAGATCTGATCTATGCACATATTTATACTATTTAGCCTGCACTATCCTATGGTATGCAAACCATGGTTTGTGGACCCTTGGTCTACCTATTTGACCCATTACAAATCATGAGGTGTTTTGACCCACCCCAAAACCCCCGCGCAAGGCTAAGTTATTACAAAATATGACAAAATTGTCGAACTTAGGGGACCCCGCTCCAACATTGAGATTTACCAATTGGCTAAAGAAGGTGTTTCTCTTTGTATCCTCATAATGTGCTATCATTTTCTCCGTAAAATTTTACCAAGTGACAATTTTTTTACGAGAGAAAAGCCATTCATACCATTCAAATGTATTTTGTTCTAAATATAAAGTTGCAATGCGTACCTTTTGTGTGTTTTTCACAATATGGATATCAAAATATTGCTCCATCTGTAGTATCCATGTTATAGGGTCCTTTCCATCAAAAATCCTCATATATATATTTGGAATATGGTGGGTCTTCAATCCAACATTAGAGTTTATGAAATCACGATTAAATTTATTTTTTTCTCATCATGAGTTTCTTCTACTACCTTTTCACCATTAGGAATCATTTCTTGTATCAACTTTTTCAAACCTTCCATGTCTTCTTTTAGATCATTCTTCATGTCTTCCATGTTGCCTTTCATTTTTTTTCCGATCTTAGCTTCCATGTCATCCATATTAGCTTCCATGCCATTCTTAAAACAATCCATCTTAGCTTATGTTATCACAAAATTGCTTCTGAAAGGTTGCTAATCATAGAATCTCATGTAATTGTTTCAAACCAATCTTGTCACTGAGGCTTAGCCTCCTCTGCCTAAGAGGGCTCTCTCAAGGGTTAATGATATTGAATAAAGATGTAGATGGCTAACTCTATTTATGAATTAACTTGCTTATGATGAATGTAGGTTGAAAATAATATCAGTAAGTAAACATTGGGCTTATGGAGTCACTCATTTCATTAATTCGGTGATTTCACTTGACATGGAAGCTGAGGTAGTTTAGGATTTTTAGTAGTAGGACACACACATATAAAATAGGAAAATACATAGTCAATTCATCTATAAAGGAAGTCAGAGCATTGCAAGAATGAATTTTGAGTATTATAAATGAAAACCACTGCAGATGAGATACATAAATGGTTTAGATAAGATAGGAAATCACTAAAAACTCATTCAGAATCTCAGGTTGGTCAAGTAACAAATCTTCGTATTGTTGAAACAGTCAATTTACAATAAGCTGCAATTTAGTCAAAAATATCCAACCCTTGACAAATTCGACCCAATGGCCTTTAATAGAGTTGTTACATCATGAGATGATCTACCTCTAGGCTATATACATCAAATTTTTTCCTAATGACACCTTGCATAACCATAAAACATCAACTTAATGATAAACAAACACCTATCCTAATTGACAGTCCTATTTAAAATAGGACTCAGTGCATGGACAGTTTCAGTGGAGACCAGTGGAGAGGTAGGTGAAAGAGCAAGTTTGACTATCAGTTGTGACTATACTGGTGCATGAGTTTGTACCACACATTTATGGAGATTCCAATGAGGATTTCGCAGTGCATACCAGATGATGAGCTTAGTGGAAAGAAGTCGCCTTCACTAAGTGGGCCAGCAGGATATTTTTGGCGCAAAGTATATTTCTAGACTATGTCTATTTTTAGACATATTGATCATGTTCTATGAGTTGCAAGATGCTATTTTTGGATGGTTGGTCAAGTCGGAAAAAATAGATGGACTTCTATTTTTAGACATACTGGGCGGAATCTATTTTTAGATTTCCAGTCTAAAAATAGATATGTCGAATATTATTAGCTCTTAATAATATTTGGACTCTAAACATTATCTTATCCTCTTGGAGCACTTCAGTTAAGTGCACAGATGTGGAACATGTAGCTGACAGAAGGAATTACACTATTCCTGAGGGTTTAGTGGAGCTATTGCATGGATACTTCAGTTAGAACTCAGGTGACAGAGTTTGGTGGAGTTGATTGAGGAGTTAATGGAGTTGTGTTCAGTTTAACTCAGTTAAACATATTTGAGCTAGTTATCTAGTCTAACTGATTGATACACTAGTGAGAGTGGTGTGAATTAATTATTAATTAATTCACTAATTATTAGCTCATAAATCAACTAAAGAATACATCAGTTAACTTCAGTGCATGGACAGTTTCAGTGGAGACTAGTGGAGAGGTAGGTGAAAGAGCAAGTGTGAGTATCAGTTGTGACTATACTGGTGCATGAGTTTGTACCACACATTGATGGAGATG
The DNA here is from genome assembly GCA_034641835.2 of Pinus albicaulis. Taxonomy (NCBI): domain Eukaryota; kingdom Viridiplantae; phylum Streptophyta; class Pinopsida; order Pinales; family Pinaceae; genus Pinus; species Pinus albicaulis. The sequence goes on along the minus strand of CM076574.1, from coordinate 1,266,045,384 downwards.
CCAATGAGGATTTCACAGTGCATACCAGAGGGATTTGAACTCAGATTAGGTTATTATTCATGTTGGATTGCGCAGTAGAGGCAGGCTAACAGGTGGAGCAGATTGGAGCATGTGTTTTGCTAGATCTGAGCTTGTGTAGTGTGTAACAATTGGAGATTTTACTGAGAGCTTATGAGGATTTTGTACAGTGATTTTTACATGATCTCTATCATTATAATATACAGATAGTTGGGGGTTTTCAGCTTAAGCTTTCCCATAAATACTGTGTCTATATGTGTGATTGTTTATGGTTTTAATGTGCGCATGATATTGTTTATATTTCCGCAAATTGATGATCAATGGTAGAAGAGGTTATGTATTATGCATGAAGCTCAAATAGTGTGTGATAAGGATAATCTCGGTGAATAATTTAACAGTTATTCAAATTTATACATGGTATCAAAGCGTTATTGATCATTGGAGCAATTGCAAACATTGAAGCGGTTGAGTTTTGTGCTGGTGGAATTCGAATTTGCAGCAGTGTTTTCTTGGTGTCAAAGTTGAGATGTCTTTCAACGGATTGTGATTGGAGTATGCCCTTGAGGGTAGCTCGAATTATATTGCATGGAAGGATAGGATGGAGGCAGTGCTGGATGACAATGGGTTGAAGGAGTTCATAGATGCAGAAGTTCCAAAGCCTACTTCTAGTGATGCTGCCATACTTGACGCATGGCAAAAGAAGACAGCAAAGTGTCGAAGGATTCTGTTGGAGGGCATGAAGGATCACATAGTGTCCAGCCTGCATGGTAAGGCCTCTCCATTCTTGATGTGGAAATCCTTGACAGATTTATTCCAAAGCAAGAGCGACCAGAGGAAGTTGGCGCTCAAGGATAAACTCAGAAACATAAAGATGGAGAAAGGCAACAGTATGCCCAAGTACCTCACGAAGTTCATCCAATGCAGGGATGAGCTAGGAAGTGTGGGGGTTACTGTTGATGATGAGGAATTGGTGAGCTTGGCTCTCCTTGGGCTTCCGAAGAGTTGGCATTCCTATCAGGAATCTGTCAATGATCGGGAGAAATTGCTAGGATGGGAGCGACTTTGGTCGGATCTTGTGCAAGAATAGATAAGGTGGAGTACCAGGGATGAATCTTCATCAAAGAACTCTGATGAAGAGAATTGCGCTTTGGCTACCAAAGAAAAGAAGGGGAAGAGCAGGAAAGCTTCTAATTTCAGTGCGAAAGGCAAGAAGCAAGACATGTCCAAGGTGAAGTGCTTTCACTGTCACCAACATGGACATTATGCCACAAATTGTCCGCAAAATAAGAAAAATAAGCAGGCTGCTGGATCTACAGCTGGAGAGGCCTTAGCCTCGCAATTTGAGCTAGATTTTTCGTTGATCGCATGCTTGGTCTCAAGTGTGACGGGTTCAGTGTGGTTTCTGGACAGTGGTGCGTCTTTTCACATGACAGGAGATCGAGATTTGTTTACTGATCTGGATGAGAAAGATCTTGGAGTGCACATCGAGATGGGCGATGATGGTAGATACAGTGCGACTGGTATCAATACCATTTCCTTTGAGAGGGATTCTAGTAAACCCTTCGTATTGAAGGAAGTGATGCATGTTCCAGGATTGAAGAAGAATCTTATCTCTGTGTCGATGTTAGAAGACAAGGGATATGATGTTGTCTTTAGCGAGGGAAAGGCTTTCCTGCGCAGTAAGAAAACTGGTGAGACTCGGAGGATAGGGGTTCGAGTTAAGAACCTTTATCAATTGCAGGTAGATGGTTGCGCAACAATGGCAGGAAATGCAGAAGGAGTGGTGAGCCGGGATGATGGCGAGTTGTGGCACCGGAGATTGGGCCACCTTCACCATGGATCTTTGAAGATACTGCAGCATATTTCTATTGGGCTTCCTAAGGGTGCTCTTGCACAGTCAAATCAGTGCAAGGGATGTACCTTGGGAAAATTTGTGAAAGCCACCTTTCACAAGAAGGATGGCACGCCACGACGATCCTTGAGAGAATTCACACAGACGTGTGTGGACCTTTCTCAGTAGCTTCGACAGCAAAGCACATGTATTATGTGATATTTGTTGATGATTTTTCTCGTAAGTGCTGGATCTTCTTCATGCAAAAGAAGAGCGGGACATACTCAAAGTTCTGTGAGTTCAAGGCACTGGTGGAGAAAGAATCGAGGAAGCAGATGAAGGCTCTTAGGAGCGACAATGGTGGTGAATTCATCTCTGGCGAATTCAAGGAATTTTGTAGCACAGAAGGAATTCGAAGAGAGCTCATAGCACATCATAACCCACAGCGGAACGGGGTTGCTGAGCGGAAGAACAGAACGATCGTGGGTGTTGCACGGGCAATGTTGCATGATCAGGGCCTACCCATTCACTTGTGGGAGGAGGCATGCAATACTGCAGTATATGTGCAAAACCATTGTCCTCACAGGATACTTGGCATGAGTACACCCGAGGAGGCATTTTCTGGTAAGAGGCCTGATATTTCCCATTTGAGGATTTTTGGTTCACATGTTTACATTCATGTGACGAAGGATTCCAGGAAGAAGCTAGAGCCGACCGTAGAGGTTGGGATATTTGTGGGGTACACTGATACGCCCCACAACTATCGTGTGTATTTTCCAAAGAGTCGCAAGACTGTTGTGCGAAGGGATATCAAATTTCATGAGGAGAAAGCCATGAAGTGTTCGCTTGAGAGGGAGCCACACTTGCATGCAGATGAGGAGCCATTAGTTCCTAAGGATGAGTCTAAGGATGTGGATCAGCCACAAGATGAGGTTCATGGAGTGGAAGAGACCACTCATGCAGTGCCAACCATCAGAGGGCGGAATTGCACTACAGAAGTTGAGCAACTGGCTCAAGATGCAAAGAAGGTTGTAGGACCACCTACATCATAGCGCAGACAGAGACAGTCACCTGATCGGTACACTGGATACATGGCTCTTATGAGCAAGTGTATCGTGACAGAGCCATCCTCTTTCGAGGAAGCTGTGGAGGACCCCACATGGGTAGATGCCATGGTGGAAGATTATGATTCGATTGTCAGAAATAGTGCATGGGATATTGTCCCGAGACCGGAGGGGAAATCAGTGGTGGGTTCAAGATGGATCTACAAAGTGAAGTAGGCAGTTGACGAGAGTGTGGAGAAGTACAAGGCAAGATTTTTTTCCCGAGGCTTTTCACAGATTGAGGGGATCGATTATGATGAGACCTTTGCACCTGTCGCAAGGTATTCTTCCATATGGATGATTCTTTCTCTCTCAGCGTAGATGGGGTGGCACATTCATCAGATGGATGTGAAGACTGCGTTCCTCAACGGAGTCATTGAGGAGGAGGTGTACATAGAGCAGCCCGAAGGTTTCTAGATCTTCAGCAGCAAGTCGCATGTGTGCAGGCTCAAGAGAGTGTTGTATGGGTTGAAACAAGCACCTCGTGCTTGGTACACACGGATAGACAGTTATTTCACCAGACTTGGATTCTCCAAGAGTGAGGTGGATCTGAACCTATACCAGATTTTGGTGGAGGGTAAGTTGTTGATCATTGTACTTTATGTAGATGATTTGATTTTGACAGGTGATGAGTTTTTGATACTCTCATGCAAGGAGGATCTTGCAAAAGAGTTTGAGATGAAGGACTTGGGCCTCCTTCATTATTTCCTGGGATTGGAGATTTGACAGCGCAGTGATGAACTATTTGTTTCTCAGGGTAATTATGCCCGGGAGATACTGGAGAAGTTCAACATGCATGGCTGCAAGCCTATTGATACTCCTCTTCCTGTTGGATGGAGAAAGGAGGATGCTACTTCAGCGGAGGTAGTGGATGCCACTTTTTATCGACATTTGGTGGGGTCGCTTATGTATCTGATCAATACATGACCCGATATATGCTATGCAGTTAACCAACTTTCACAAGCTATGGTTAAGCCTACCAAGCTCTTTTCAAAGGCGGGGAAGCATGTATTGAGATATCTCAGAGGAACATCGGGATATGGATTGTGGTACAGACAGTCGAATGAGGTGAAGCTATGTGGCTTCACGGATGCAGATTGGGTAGGGATCCCAACGAACAGAAAGAGCACATCTGGAGGGATTTTCAGTATCGGGTCGACAGCAGTTTCTTGGTACAACAAGAAGCATAGATCCATGGCACTCAGTTTAGTAGAGGCTGAGTATATGGCAGCGAGTTTGGCTGCATGCGAGGCTATATGGATGAGGAAGATCCTAGTCGGGTTTTTCGGTTCACACTTAGAGCCTACTGTGATTTATTGTGATAATCATAGTTGCTTCAAACTCTCAGTTAATCCAGTATTTCATGATAGATCTAAACACATTGACATCCGGTATCATCATATCAAAGATTGTGTGCAGCGGAGGATCATGTTACTTTCATACATTCCCACGGAGGATCAGGATGCTGATATCTTGACGAAGGCGCTCACCAAGAGAAAATTTGAATACCACAGAGGCAGGATAAGGGTTGCAGATAATCCATATCTTGTTGAGAGGGAGTGTTGAGATTGCAACAAGATGATGAGCTTAGTGGAAAGAAGTCGCCTTCACTAAGTGGGCCTGCAGGCTATTTTTGGCGCAAAGTCTATTTTTAGACATATGGATCATGTTCTATGAGTTGCAGGATGTTATTTGTGGATGGTTGGTCAAGTCGGAAAAAATAGATAGACTTATATTTTTAGACATACTGGGCGGAATCTATTTTTAGATTTCCAATCTAAAAATAGATATGTCGAATATTATTAGCTCTTAATAATATTTGGACTCTAAACATTATCTTATCCTCTTGGAGCACTTCAGTTAAGTGCACGGATGTGGCACATGCAGCTGACAGAAGGAATTACGCTATTCCTAGGGTTTAGTGGAGCTGTTGCATGGAGACTTCAGTTAGAACTCAGGTGACAGAGTTTGGTGGAGTTGATTGAGGAGTTAATGGAGTTGTGTTCAGTTTAACTCAGTTAAACATAGTTGAGCTAGTTGTATCTAGTCTAACTGATTGATACACTAGTGAGAGTGGTGTAAATTAATTATTAATTAATTCACTAATTATTAACTCATAAATCAACTAAAGAATACATCAGTTAACTTCAGTGCATGGGCAGTTTCAGTGGAGACCAATGGAGAGGTAGGTGAAAGAGCAAGTGTGACTATCAGTTGTGACTATACTGGTGCATGAGTTTCTACCACACATTGATGGAGATGCCAATGAGGATTGTGCAATGCATACCAGAGGGATTCAAACTCAGATTGGGCTATTATTCATCTTGGATTGCACAGTAGAGGCAGGCTAATAGGTGGAGCAGACTGGAGCATGTGTTTTGCTAGATCTGAGCTTGTGTAGTGTGTAACTATTGGAGATTGTACTGAGAGATTTTGAGGAGTTTCTACAATGATTGTTACATAATCTCTATCATTATAATATACATATAGTTGGGGGTTTTCAGCTTTAATCTTTCCCATAAATATTGTTTTTATATGTGTGATTGTTTATGGTTTTAATGTGCTCATGCGATTGTTTATATTTCCGCAAATTGATGATCAATGGTAGAAGAGGTTATGTACTATGCATGAAGCTCAAATAGTGTGTGATCAGGATAATCTCGGTGAATAATTTAACAGTTATTCAAATTTCTACACTTGGCAGAACACACTCCTCCTTTAGATTTATCAAGGAAAACAAAAAATGGATCTTGGAATAATACCTGATCTAGAGGATTTGAGACATAAGTTTCATTCAGGACTAATCCTTCTTCCACTCGGCTATGCTTGGGACTATTTTGGGAAAGAAACTCCACCTCTTCCTCATGATCTTCTGAACTAGTAGATTCATCATATACGGCAACGTTATCCTTTAACAAACCTGATGTGCTTTGATAGAGTGAGTTGAGCTATGTGTGAAAACCACCATGTTGATGAGTAGGAGCCTTCCTTGGCAACAGATCTTCTTAAGAAAGAAGTGCAGCAACTTTATTGTGATCATTAATTTCCATGCCTTCATCTGAAATTTGTAGTTCAACAAAACTTGGTGGCTGAAAATCTAGAGTTAAGGAGGATTCCATGTTCTAAATGATTTCCTCAACCATTTCAGGAGAAGGTTCCTCATTGACAAATTTCTCAAGAAGTTCCTCATCCTTCTCAACCTCAACATAAAAGTTGAAACACTGTTGATTTCCAATTATGTGAAATTTATTTCTGATGGACTAAAGTGAAGTAGAGCAAAGAGTAAGAGACTCCTCACTTACTTCTAAACTTTCAAGGTTTTTCTCATTAGTGTCAGAGGTGACCTGTATTGGCTACTTAATTTTTTCAAGCTGATGATAGTGAAATTCATCCCACAAATCAACTGTTGATTGCTCTGCAAGGTTAGTTTTTGTTTGGAGGAAATCATCATCAGACTAATCAAACTTTGGAAAATTATCAACATAATTAACATCACCAATCAAACATATTGGATTATCAATTTGCTCTTCTTTGAGTAGATCTATGAGTTCACTTTTTGATGTATGGTATATGGGATTGGTAGGAGAATGAATAGAAATTTTTTTTTCACATAAAGTCTTAGAGGCTGGCTGCATGTTTAGCATTTGATTTATTTCCTCTTCAGTTAAAAGAGGAGGCATTTTTCTCTTTCTTTGGATAGAAGCACAACAGTTCTCTCTCTCTTGTGAAGGCTGATTTTGAGGCTGAATGTTTTCTTGAGCCTCATGTAGAAGAGATGGTGAATCATTACTTGTGCCTTCAGAGAGATTATGTGGGTTTCCTTATGTTTCTTGATTGGGTTCTAACTCCTCTAGGTTGTCATGATAGCTATCTTGAGAATGAAATGCATGGAATTCTTCTAATAAATCTTCAAGATGCCAATTGCCTGAATCCTCATCAATGTTTACAAGGTGTTGTATGAAATATTCAGATTGATCACAAAAATTTTCAGCTAATGATAAATATGGACAATATTCTTTATAACGTTCATAATACACCTTGTGGAAATATTTCAAGGAAAACAAGCTACTAGATTTTAGCCATTCAGACAATTTTCTTGCCTTACCTTCTAATGTTGCCATAAACATTTTCATGAGGAAGTCCTCGTGCCATTCAACCTTTAACCTCCATATGTGTATATTGAATTTTATGAGATGTAACAATGGGTCATCAACTTTTTCATCTTGAAATATAGGTAGGTTTTTTATCCAATTTATTTCAGGAATTTTGTGTGGGAATCCAAGGGTATGATCTCTACTCATTGGAGCATATCTCCTTTGTATCCTTGGATCCATGTTTGTAAATCAAAAAGGGTCACTGAATCTTTTCAACCAATCTAGAGTTTTCCACCAGTGGAATCTTTAGGTCTATTGAGAGTTTTGGATTCACCAGGTGGATGATTTCAACTTCATTGTCCACAATCAACATGATTAGGATTGCTTAATGCATTCCCGGGGGAGTTTATAAGAACTAGTGGGGTCAACAGGGCTACTGAAGACCAGTGGAGTCGCCAGGTGGATGATGTTTACTGTTTTAAGGATGTTCTTATTGTCCACCATCAACAACTAAATACCAATCTAAGGATGCTTGTGAGTTTTCTAAGATCTAAGGAATACTTAGTTTGTCACTAACTCAGAAAGTCCCACCGTGATCGCCAGAATGTTAGGGTGGTGATGAGGGGGAAGATTCACTGGTTTTCTAAGTCAAAATGAGGGTCTAAAGAGTTTTAAGAGGTGTTCAGGCAAATATATACTCAGAAGATCCCACCATGATCGCCAGAATGTTAGTGTGGCAATGAGGTGCCAAATGAATCAATGGGTAGAGAATGTTTCATCTTGTGACTTACTCAGAAGGTCCCACCGTGATCGCCAGAATGTTAGGGTCCCATGATTTGGAAGATTGGTAGATCAAATGATAGGGTAACATGGAACCAAGCTTTGGAGTCCTAGGACCTAGCCTTCCTGGACTCAGAGAGGGATCTCTCTATTGGGTGCAAAGGATGTATTCTTTTTGCTCTAGGGTTTTGATTTTAGGCTAGTTGTTAGGTGTAGGGTTTTTTATTGTTTTGGATGGGTAAGATGGTAAAGTGTAACAAGAGGAGTGAGAGGATGTCAAAGCCATTGGGCTATGGAGTCAAATGAAGTCAAGAGTGTCTAAATGATGAAACAGAGTGTGTTGCAGGGCCAATTTAGCAAGGTCAATGGATCCTTAAGGTGATGTATGAGGTGTAATGAACATCAATTTTGGGGAAAAAACTAAGAGGTCTTAAACATATATAGTTTAAAGCTACAACTCATGAGGTAGGTCAATCCATTAAGCTTGATGAACAATACTCAAACTGATAAACATCCAAGATAAACATTCCAGTGAAACATAGAGAGCATAAGAGCTTCTAACTTTAGAAATTCACCTTTAGATTTTGGGAAAACATATAAGATAAACAAATAACTCAATTTATGAAGAGGGAACTCCTAAACATCATATTTCAAGCTATTGGGAACTCTGAAACAAGTTAGTAAGCATGGACAAAGGGCAAGATCGAACGAGACCTCTTTGACTTAACCTATTAAACAATACTCCAAATAAAGGTTCCAAGACAGAGTTGTAGACAGTCTCAAATAAGCAGGGCATACCGTGAATCATATTTTTTAACCAACATATTAATCCATAAATGAAACTAAGAAGCATAAGGAGGCTTGAAGAGTAGCTAATAATTCTTTAAACACAACTAGCTGAGGAAAACATTAAGGCTATAACAAACAGGACGATTGAGGGACAAACTGAGTGACATGAGCCCATGATGGGTCTTACGGGATGGGTGAGCTAAGCATTGACATTATGTGATGATGAAATAGTGAAAAAATTATCTTAAGGATAATGAAGGTAGTGAGATTTCTAGAACTCACAATGATCATGAACCTTGTTTCTAGAAATCTAGACCGATACTTAGTCATCTTCAGATAGTGAAAATTATGGATGAGTAATGGACCCTACCATTTACACATGAACCTCTAGGATTTTTCAAATGATGCTTCATTTTTATGAGTGATAACAGTTGCTCCACTTGGGATAGTGTGCCCCTGTGGTACACCAAAGAACCTGTAGTTCTAGTGCCATCCATCTTCTTGGAAATAAGAACTGAAATTTATGAAAACTTTTCCAAGCTCTTATGGCCTTCTCCTTGGACTCAAGCTTGATGATTATTGCTGGAAAACCAAATTTGTACCTACTGAAAATATGCTCAGTCAACTTTGAGCTTATTCACACACTCCTACCTACCCTAACAGCTGCATTCTCCATTTTTAATTCAAGCAACATGAAACTTCCAATGAAGCCATCCATTGATCTGATCTGACATTTGAACCTCTTGACTGCACTTGAACCAAAATTAAGCATGATACTGAAATGACCAAGGCAACATAAAATGGATCTGATGTTCATAATGAAAGCATAACTAGAAATTTGAACTGTAGAACTCTTCCATTTAGTCAGCTATAGGATCATAGAAGACATAGTCTGTTTGATTATTCTCAAGACATTTTTCAATTTCAGACAACTCATATATGTTTTCTTTAGCAACATTAAATTTCATATGTGTGCTATCAAACTCATTTTCAAACTGATTTTCAAGAAGAATGTTTTCTTCTTCAATCTCAAAAGAGAAAGGTAGCAGCACCCTCTCTTTGTGTTCTGGTATGAAAATCTTTTGAAAAGACTGATCTTGATTCTAAAGACTATAGGATTGAATTTGGTCTTCTAAAACTTCAATTTATTTCTCAATGTTCTTAGCAACTTCATCCAAAATTTAATGTTATATTCTGACTTGCACTCAAATTATTTTAGATAAGAAGACAAGGGCAAAGAAAATTTTTCATCCATTTCATCATTAGTATGATCATCATTCCATTGTTTAAAACCTTGAATTGAAGGAGAGTCTTCCACCAACTCTGTTTTGTCTATCCATTCTTCCAAAAACATAAGCCAAAAATCTGCAAATGACTTAATAGATATGACAGGAAAGCTTTCAATCCACTGTTTACATTTCCATTGAAATGAATCATAGAACAATATAATGCAAACATCTTCATGTTTGACTCTAAGAAGCTCAGTAAAGTCACAAAAATCTGATATATGCTTCAAGGTCAAACTCAAATCTTCTCCATTAAATTTTGGACCATTCCTTAAAAAATATGCATCCTTGGGAAAATGATTTGGGAAACCATAAATTCCTGAAAATTCTACACATGCATACCTTGAAACAAGAATGGAAGCATCTGAGTTCTTCATCATTCTAGTGGAATCACCATGAATCTATGAATTTTTAATTCTTCAACACTGGAGTCGCAAAGTTAGTTTTGTAGCCTCGAATAGCTTTCTAAGCTCCTACTACCTTCAGAAGTTCAACTTAAAAATTTCGGGAAAGTATAATCTTCAGACTCCCGGCAGACGCGCAAAAATTTTATCACAAAACTTCTTTTGATAGGCTACTAATCAGAGAATCTCATGTAACTTTTTCAAACCAATCTTGTGACTGAGGCTTAGCCTCCTCAGACTGAGAGGACTCTCTCAAGGGTTAATGGTATTGAATAAATATATAGATGGCTAACTCTATTTAGGAATTAACTTGCTTATGATGAATGTAGGTTGAAAATCATATCAGTAAGTAAACATTGGGCTTATTGAGTCAATCATTTCAATAATTCAATGATTTCACTTGACATGGAAGCTGAGGCAGGTTAGATTTTTTAGTAGTAGGACACACACATATAAAACAGGAAAATACACAGTCAATTCATATATAAAGGAAGTTAGAGCATTGCAAGAATGAATTCTGAGTATTATAAATGAAAAAAACAATAGATGAGATACATAAAAGGTTTATATAAGATAGGAAAGCACTAAAAACTCATTCAGAATCTCACGTTGGTCAAGTAACAAATATCTATATTGCTGAAACAGTCAATTTACAATAAGCTGCAATTTAGTCAAAAATCTCCAACCCTTGAAAAATTCGACCCAATGGCCTTTAATAGAGTTGTTACATCATGAGATGATCTACCTCCATGCTAGATACATCGAATTTTTTACTAATGACACCTTGCATAACCATAAAACATCAACTTAATGACAAACATACACCTATCCTACTTGACAGTATTATTTCAAATAGGACTCAAACTACTCATTATTGTATTTAACAACCTTATCTACTAAATAAATTACATTCTTTGACAAGTATGCTTTCACATGGTTGAATTGGGGTGATGGGACTCATCACTACATGACTACTTAACTGACCTCCTTAAAACTAGGAAACAATACCTTGTTTTTTAGGCAAATGGTCTTCTTCTTCCATGAATACTTTGGCTGTCAGTTTATCTTCATTTCGTGGTATTTAAGTGATGAATGAATGTTTTCATGAGCCTCTAACACTTTTATAATACCCAGCTTTCCATAGATGCCCAAAAATATGCTTAAAAAACTCCCACACAATACGCTACGAAAGTAAGGCAATTTCGTAGCGCTGCAAAAATGCCATTCACCTTCAATATTTTTTATTCTTTCCTTTGGCATAGTGTTCATCATCATTAAACACAACTCCCACACCAATTTCAACACCTTATATCATCTAGAATTGGTTCAAAAAGTAAAAAGAGCAGCTACAGTAGTTTCATAGCGTTTTGCTGCCTTTCAAGCCTAGGGGTGCTACGAAACTGCTGAAAAGTGATGAAAATGAAAATTTTTGTATAATTTTGAAATATGAAACTTGAAAGTGCCAAAAAAATTTATTTAACATGTCATTATCCTCAATCAACCATAAACCAACTCAAACCAAGAGTTTTGAGGTGTCAATCTCACCTTTCATATAAAAGACATCCTTGTTAATTTTTCCTGTTTTTTTTCTGAACAATAGGTCTTAGAACAGAGCCTATATCTCCCAATCCATGATTTAGTTTGTAAAAATGGAGAATTTTTTTGTCAATAAGAATTCTTGAAAGAAAAACCTCTCTTGGTTGGGAGAAATATATCTCCAACTGTCCACAATCGGCATTTGAAAAACATGTGTAAAACAGGAAAACTCTGTTTTCTGAAAATAGGTCTTCAAATAAATCCTTGTATCGCCCAACTGATAACACCTGTGAGAAAAGTGAGAGAGGTTATTGTTATTTGATATTGTCTTGAAACTAACCTCTCTCAGTTTCTTAAAATAAATTTCTGTTTTTCAAAAAATAGCCTTTGAAGTTGACTTCTCAAAGTAAAAAAAACAGAGAAATGCTTCATATTCGCTATGAAACTATTAGCCAGTTTTGTAGTGTTTTCTTCTTATTTTACACTAAATTCGCTACGAAAGTATGGATTCTCAGCTAAAATGACCTTTTTGGTACAAAAACCTTGGGAATTGAAATATTTCATAAAATTATGAGTGATATGACATGAGGGAATTTGAAAGTGAGTGGGTTTAGACCTTAGGGTAAGCTTAAACAAGAAAAAATTTGAAATTTCCCTTGACCATGTAATGAAAAATGAATTATATGACCCTACCATTTACACATGAACCTCTAGGATTTTTTCAAATGATGATTCATTTTTATGAGTGATAACAGCTTCCATGCCTTTCGTCAAACCATCCATCTTAGCTTCCACACCTTTCTTCAAAACTTCCATTTCATTTTTTGTTACTCATTGCGAGAGAGAAATTTGGTGCACTTGGTATTGTAATTTTCATATATCATGTTGCACGTCTTCCTCTTCATGAGTCATAGTATATTATTTTGAGGTCTTAATGGGTTTTGCATTATCTTTAAGGGGGCATTTTATAACTAAATACTGATATCTATGCTTCAATATGCCCTTGGAATCACTTCAAGCTGATTTTTCAAACAAGACTTACGCAATTTGAAAAAACAAAATACCCACATTTTTCTTACTTTTGAGGAGCTCGATATTGAAACTGACGTAACTCTATAATTTTAGATCCCTGAGATTTAATCTTTGGTCCTTTAGTAGCCCTCTAAATCTTATTTCCAATGCCATAGGTCTGACCTGATTTGGATTCTTCAAGTCAAAGTTATGCCCAATCTCCCACAAGGTTCCCCAGGATTTATTCACAAATTGGTTTTTTTTAAGCTTCTACAACTTCGTAGAAAAAAAATTATAGCGAAAATGCCACGATGACATGTTTGAAGCAGCAAAACACTAGAATCCAAAGCTTTGATACCAAATGTTATGGAGGGGGGGGGGCAACCACTTCGAATGGGAAACCTCCTTTACATTACATAAATGAACAATTCTTGGATGATACAAATGACAAAACCTCCTTTCTATATATAGGAGTCCACGGGGTCACAATATAATCCTAGTCGACCTAACAATAATAATGTAAGGGCACAACAATAACAATAGTGGGCTTTTATGGGGCACAATAATAACAATATGGGGACTACATGGGTACAACAATAACAATAAGGGGGCTACACTAACAACAATAAGGGACTACACTAGTAATATAGGGACCTACCACAACTTCTCCATCTCAATATCCATTTGTTTAATTTGTTTATTTTTTTCAATGATGAGCTTGAATATATCTTTTGTTTCTTTCTCTAAGTGTCCAAATTCTTTTGCTTGAGGATATTTAGTGGATGGAAGCTTGAGTTGCTTCTTTAATGTTGCAATGTCTTCATTCTTTCTTTTAACAATTTATTCAAAAGCATTTACATCTTTAGGATCATATCCTAGTTTTATCATTAGATCCTCCAAAGATTTATTTTTTGTGTCTTTAGCCAAAGAGGATATCTTCTCAAGTTTTAACTGAGACTGGATGTTGTTGAATAAAGCTTGCAATTTTGAATTTTTCATTTCCTTTTTTGTAAAATTTGAATATAGCATCTCACTTGTTTGTTTGTGCATGTCCATTTTATCAATGAGATGAATCTGATAAGCATCAAAGGAAAAGATAGACTTCTTGTAGTCATCTGCAGCTTTGAGAAAAGGAACTGTTGCTTGGAGAAAAGAAATATGCATATATCCTTTCTCTATGTCAGAGGCAAAGAGAAGCCTATTTTTTGAGGTTGATGTTTGTTTCCCAAATTGAGAATAGGTGGAAGCCTTGAGCATCTCATTTTTCTTCTTAATCTATTTGTACTTGGAAAATATGTTTGGTTTAGCCTGGTCATGAACCAATATTTTTGTCTAAGATGTGTCTAGAGGCTCTTGGGAGACCGAGGAGGATGGATATCCTTTAAAAATGTCTTCAGTTCTTGGGAAAACAGAAGCACAAGAACCTGTTAAAACTATAGTAGATAGTACATCATCTTCATGTAGAAAATTTGATGCTGGATTGATACTCTACTTATTCTTATAGATTTGGAATTATTTTACTCTAATCTCGATGACTGAAAAGGAAACATATTGCCTTGGCCTCTTGTCCTATTTATCCTTTCGTTCTGGAGTCTGTGAATTTTTTGTAGATATTACCTACTCTTCTTCTTCGTGTAAATTATTCTCCTGCCATTGATCTTGATTCTTAAACTTTTCTATCTCAGGCCTTGGAGTGTGAGTATAAGGAGTAGTGTTTTATTCTACACTGAGTTTTCAAATAATTCCAAAGGCATCATATGACTAGGTGAAGCTGAGTTTCAATTTCATTTGGTTTAGGAGAAAATCATCTTCCTTTCCTATTTCCCCGGTGTTGCAAATAAAGGGTCCAACCTAAGTTTTGATTTTAAATTGAGACTTCTTCTTTGCTGCAACAAAACGTAGATCATACATATTAATCATCTACCTAATATAATCTAATGAAAATATCCTCATAGGGACAAAATTAGGTAACTTGTGTGGAGGAATTTCACATCCATCCACTCTTATTTCAGTGCAATTTTGGTACATGTACCAATCACCTGTCTTAGTATTCTCACTCAGATGCATAAATATCTTTATCTATGACCCTATCCTTGGTTCAACATCACTATTCAATAGGTAGGAAGATTTATATAAGAATTGGTCAACATAGTTAATATAGGTAAATTCATTAGTATGCTTCCTTTCCAAGGAAGTCTAATGAATTACAGATTGGGCATCTCCTTTCTCATTCAATTTATGTAATGTAAACTGAAATTGGTCTGCCTATTGGAACATAAATAAATACACTAAAACTGAAACATACTTGAAGCTCCCTTATGTGGAAAATTTTAGGATTTTTTCATGAATGGAATTTTCTAAGAACTCACGTAGTTGAAGATCAACCCATGATGGCTTCATCAACCCACTGACCGGATTGATAGCTTATCAAACAAGAAACTATGGAGATGATTTGCTTTGTCATTTCTGGGAATATGGAAGATGGATAAGGAGGACATTTATTAGGTAATTTTGCATTCTCAGATAAGAATATCTCAAAAATTTTGGCTTTGTTACGGAAGGTAAGGTTCTTGTAGAGATCCATGATGGATTCTTCCGAGAATGGTTTTAGAGAGTCAATATTTGGAATTTGTAACATTGGATTTATTGACTCGGGAATTTGTAAAAATTGGTTTATTGAATCGGAGGTTATGGTGAAAATAATTTCACCATTATGGGCTACAATTTCCCTTTGACTAGGGATATATCTAGAATGGCATCATGCCACAAACTCAGGAAAGTGATGGGTTTGGGGAAAAATTAATTTGGGTAGGAAGGAGTCCCACAAACCCAATTCATCATTACGATCAATGAAGTTTTAACTAGTTGTGAAGTTCATAAAGATTGAACTCACAACTGGTTTCAAGAATTTTATACTCCTGATCTACTAGGGGCAGGTGGTCTAGGTCTATGATAGGAGGTAGCATGGGATTCTCATCTGTTTTCTTATATTCCTTTAGGGTTCATGATGAAAAAGAAAATAATATAATTTTTGCAATTACCCGGGAATTAGATCAACTGAAGGTTGGTGGATCGATAATTGCAGTTGTGACAAGTAAGCTTGATGACTGAACATTGTACAGGTTTTGGTTTTATTGATTGGGGTTGTGATGACAGGTTATGTTGCTGACTAGTTCCCTATGACAAATTTTCCTTCTCAATAATACGCGGGAGGGGCCACTAGAATAGGACAATGGTCTATTTCTAGAGGAATGGATTACCATTATGGTTTTAAACGTTATGGAGCCGATATGTTGACTAGGGAAATGGATAGGCCACGTGGTGGGATGAGGAGTGGGAAGGATGTAACAGTAGAGGGAGTGGAGTTGAGAGCGACATGTTACGTGGTGATAGGGGAGCGGAGGTAAGGGGATACGTGGCAGAAGAGGCATGGATTAGGGGGAAAAGAGTTAATAGTTACTCTTTTTGTAGGAGAGAAATAGTGGATTTCGGAGGGGGGGGTTGGGGGTGGGGTAGTAAATGGTTCTAGGCGCATTGGGGTGGGGGGGGTACGAAAAGGGTGAGAAGGTACCACATAATGGAAAGTGGGAAAGGGAAAACCTTATTTTAGGAACCCCCCCCTGCCCCCATGGTTAACTGTCAAAGGGGTTGGGGAGTTCTGAACATGATGGCCGGTCGTTTGATCGGGCGGGTTATATCACCACCGTTGGATCTTGCCCAATTTTTATTACATAACGACAAAATTTCATTTCAAAAAAACTTTATTACAAAAAATTAATCACGTTTAAATGGTGTGATTAAACTAATTAATCTAACTTTATTAAAAAACGTTTGTAAACTTGCTTTATCCAACTAAACTAATCGCGCTTAAATTGTGTGATTAATTATTTAAACCTACTTAATTTATTTATAATGCTGCATTTTGACTAGCAAGCACATTTTTTATTTTTTTCTAATTTTATACATTATTTTTTTAATTTTTTGATTGAGTGGAATTTAGACTAGCTCACTTGTTGTGGTTTTCCTCATTTATTTTTATTTTTTCATAATTTTATTTCTTTCATTTTTTCCACAAATATATATATTTTTATGTCCACTTTTTCTTTTTCTATTTTTTATTTTCTTTTCTTCGAAATAATTTGCAAGATAAAATATTATTTACGACATCTTTATACACAAATCAACATATAATTATCAATTTATCCTATAAAATATAGGAACCTAAAAATGGCTCCAATGGGGATGGCATCCTCCTTGTGAGCTGTCAATAACATTGTAGATTAGTAGCCTTTATCCATTAGGCATGGAGTCCTAATGCTACAACTAAATTGATTCGTTTTTGTTATTATAAATATGGTAGCAACTCATCATAAGCTTAGGGCCTTCTCTTTGGGCTTCAATTTGTGATGTTAGCCACCCACACTTGTAGTACAAGAATAAAATGATATTCACAATGATCGAAATGAAAAATTATCTATTCTCGAGAAAAATAGTGTTTGAGCAATCTTCCATTGACAGGTCCACCTGGCAGTTCTTCTCCAGTCAAGTCTTTCAAAAAGAATGCATTATTACCTCGGTAGGCTTTAATTTTGTAGGCTCCTTTCCACATAATATCAAATTTACCATGTTTTCCTTTGTCTTCATTTTTGGCATCCCACTTCAAAACTATATCATTCAATTTAAAATCATCTGCTTTAGTCCTCCTGTCATAGGTCTTCTTGATTTTGTCCTGAATTACTTTTTTTGTTGTAGACCTCCGCCCTAGATTGTTGCAATTGTATGGTTTGATTTATCCTTCTCTGTAAGTCATTTTCCTCTACTTGTGATTCCTACAACAATTTTATCACAGGAATTTCTAGGGAAGTAGGAGAAATTGTATCCACTCCATATACCAATTGGAAATGAGACATTCCAATAGATTTCTTAGTGCTAATTATGTCAACCCATAGGGAATTAATCAAAATCTTATGCCATGATTTTTTATTTTCATGTTGTCTAAACTCTTATAAGAATACTCAGCTAACCCATTCCCTTTTGTATAATAATCAATAGAGTGTCCTAACTTTATGTTATATTATTTATAAAATTCAATCATTCTCTTTGATATGAAAGAAACAGCATTGTTAGTAATGATCTTATTTGGAAAACCAAATCTAGAAATAATATTACCTTCTAAAAACTTGTAATATTCCAAAATTAGCATGTAGCTAATTGGAATATTAAATTTTGTTTTTTCTTCTTAGATATGAGAATAAGAGGGTAGGGAGACCCATAAATATCCTTCGTAGGAATAAAATTATTAGAAAATTATATATTACAGAGCAATACAACACATAAAATATGTGGAAAACGCAAGCACACAAAACACATAAAACCAGAGAGACAGAGATATACATGGTTCACCCAGTTTGGGCTACGTCCACCCCGAACAGCCAGTCCTTCCTTTCTATTAACTATAAAAATGAAGAGACACAACCTACAGCAAATCCACTGTAATATCCTTTTTTCTCTCTCATAGTCTCCCTATATGTTTCTCTCTATGAGAATACACATATTATACATAGTCGCAATACAATACCCTCATAAAAGCGAGGGGTTTCCTTCTAGGGAAAAAAACCCTAAACTAAACATAACTTCTACCATTAGATCATCTGCCTAATGAATGGCCCAGATTGACTAGAAATTACTATACTTTTACAAGGAAATTTTACATTTGTTTTTAGCTTCGGGGGCGTTGCCCCTGAAACCCCCTGCCAGGGGGGGGCTCAATAAAGTCGCAGCCACCCCCCCTGGACCCCCCAGGTAGCATTTAATTATGGGCGACGTTGCCACCCCATTAAGGTACAATGGTCAAACGCTTTGATACAAAATAAAAAATATAATCAAGCTCCACACCCAACAATCTCCCACTTGGAGACTTATTGTAGCAACTCTGTCGTTGCTTCAGTTGCTGTACAATGACTCCTCTTTGGACCTAGTTGTTTCTCATCTTCATCATAATCCTTGAAGACCAATTGAAACTGAGCATAATCTCAGTTTCTCCCTGGTTACAACTTTTGTTAGCATATCTGCAGGATTCTAGCTAGTGTGTATCTTTTCCAACTTCAATTGTCCATATTCCAATATTGACCATATGAAATGGTACTTGAGCTGTATATGTTTAGTCCTGGAATGAAATGCTGAGTTCTTTGCAAGATGAATGGCACTTTGTCTATCACTGCATAACGTGCCCATATCATTATTCTTACCCAATTTATCCATAAATCTTTGTAACCAAATCATTTCTTTACTAGCCTCTGTAGTAGTAACATACTCTGCTTCTGTTGTTGAAAGTGCAACAACACTTTGGATTTTTGAAACCCAACTAACAGTTGTTCCACCTATAGTAAATATATATCATGTAGTGCTCCTCCCGTAATCTCATCACCTACCATATATGCATCAACATATCCTTGTAGAGCAATGCTTGAACCACCAAAGAATACTGCTTGATTTGTGGTACCTCTCAAATATTTGAGAATCCATTTCACTGCCATCCAATGTTATTTCCCTGGATTGTTCATGTACCTGCTTACAACTCCCACTGCATGTGCAATATCAGGCCTTGTGCAGACCATTGCATACAATAAGATTCCAACTGTTGATGCATATGAAACTTTAGACATATAGTCCATTTCTTCTTGGATCTTGGGGCACATCTCCTTACTAAGTTTGAAATGGCTAGCAAAAGGTGTACTAACTAGTTTTGCATTCTTCATATTAAATATTTTCAACACCTTTTGTATGTACTCATTCTGAGACAGTGTTAATTTTCAATTTTTCTTGTCTCTAGTTATTCTCATTTTTTTTGTTTTGCAACTCTCAAATCCTTCATTTTAAATGAATTTGCCAATTTTCTTTTCAGCACATTTATTTCCTGCATGTTAGACCCTACAACAAGCATGTCATCTACATACAATAACAATATAATATAGCTTCCATCATTTTGCTTTTTCAGATAAACACAATGGTTAGAGTGACATCTAGTATAACCTTGTTCAGACATAAACTTGTCAAATTTTAGATACCACTGCCTTGGAGCCTGTTTTAAGCCATACAAGCTCTTCTTTAGCCTACACACTAATTTTTCCTTCCCTTTGACCTCATATCCTTCTGGTTGTTGCATATAGATCTCTTCCTCCAAATATCCATGGAGAAATGATGTCTTTACATCTAACTGTTCAAGATGAAAATCTTCTGCTGCTACAAGACTTGAAATAGTTTTGATTGAAGTCATCTTAACAACAAGAGAAAATATTTCATCAAAATAAATACCTTTCTTTTGTGCAAACCCCTTCACCACATGTCTAGCTTTGTACCTCTATTTTCCTCCATATTCTTCCTTCAGCCTGTAAACCCATTTATTCTACAATGAATTTTTACCTACAAGAAACCTGACTAAGTCCTAAGTCCGATTATGCATTAAGGAGTTGATCTCTCCTTCCATGGCTAGCTCCCACTTCTTCCTGGTTTCAACCTGCATTGCTTCTTCATAACATTCATGTTCACCAGAATCTGTCAACAATAAATAATATAATGAAGGAGAGTATCGTTCAGGTTGTCTACTTATCCTGGTAGATCTTCTAACACCACTTTCAGGTGTTTGAGGTGCCTGTTGTTGTTGTTGTGGTTGATAATTATTATTATTTTCAGGCACCTTTACTTTTTCTATGATCTCATCAAGAACTGTGTATTCTTTGCTTTATTTTTCCTGTTTCTTTTCCTGCAACTGATTCTTATACAAGACCTTTTCATTGAATATTAAATCTCTGCTCCTAATGATTTTGTGATTTTCATAATCATATAAGCGATAACTAAAATCATTAACACCATATCCAATAAAGGTACATTTCTTTGATTTTGCATCAAGCTTTGTTTTGTTTTCTTTATTAATATGGACAAAGGCCTCACAGCCAAAAGGCTTTAAAAAAGAGTAGTTTACCTTTTACCTTTCCATGCTTCCTCTAGAATACCACCATCCAAGGAACTTGAAGGCCCTTTGTTTATTAGATAAACAGCAGTATCTACAGCATCTACCCAAAATTGTAAAGGCAATCTTGCATGCAATCTCATGCACCTTTCATGCTCTATGATTGTTCTGTTCATTCTTTCTGACACGCCATTTTCTTGTGGTGTTCTTGGAACTATCTTCTCTCTACGAATTCCATGCTCTGAACAGTACCTATCAAACTCTTTGCTGCAATATTCATCTCCATTGTCTGATCTAAGACACTTCAACTTCTTTCCTGTCTCAATCTCAACCAAAGCTTTCCATTTCTTGAAAGTATCAAATACATCAGATTTATTCTTAATACAATAAATCCAAGACTTTCTAGTTGCATCATCAATAAAAGTAACATAATAACGAGAGCCACTAAGAGATGATACCTGAGAAGGTCCCCATACATCTATATGCACAAGCTCTAATTTTTCGCTCTTCATTTCTTTCCCAAATTTGAGAAATCTGACTCTCTTTTATTTTCCATAGATGCAATTCTCACATAAATCCAAATCAACATTCTTTAAACCTGGCAACAAATTTCTTGAGTGAAGAATTTTCATCCCCTTCTCACTCATGTGTCCAAGCCTATGATGCTATATTGCTTCATCTGCTCCTTTTCATTAATAGAGTTAAAAATACCATTGCATAAATACAATGTACCAACCTTTTCGCCTTTTGCTATTACCAGGGCTCCTTTGGTGACCTTCCAAGTTTTATCTATGAAATTTGTCACACAAACTTCACTGCCTAACTGCCCTGTTGAAATAAGATTTTTCTTTAGATATAGAACATGCCTTACCTCCTTTAATAGCCATTGGTTTCCATTCTGCTATTTTACAAGAACCTTACCCATTCCAACAATTTTACAGGGTTTATCATCACCAAAATGGACTTGTCCAAAATCTCCTTGAACATAATCACGAAAATATTTCTTATCAGGTGTGTCATGGAATGAGACCCCTGAATCTATTACCCATGAATTAGTAACATTTTCGAAAGAAAGATCAAAGCATATTGTAACACATCACCTGTCACATTTTCTTCATGATTGTTTTCTTGTTGTGCGTCTCCTTCTTTTCCCTTCCGAGATCTACAGTCTTTCTTTAGGTGTCCATTCTTTTCGCATTTCTAGCACACTATCCCCGATCTAGACTTGGATTTACCTTTCCTTGATTTACTACGATGTATCATAAAAAAAAAAAAAAAATCACAGCCGCTAAGGATAGCACCGAAAACATCATCAAAATTTAAAGTACTAGATCCAGAGATAGAGTTACTAATTGCCATAACTAAACTGTTCCAACTTTCTGGAAATGAGCACAAAAATAAAAGAGCCCTAACTTCATCACCAAATTTTACCCCTACAGAATTTAACTGACTGGTAACTATATTAAAATCAATTAAATGGTCTGCAACAGATCCACCTTCTGACATCTTCATATTAAATAAAAGTTTCATGAGAAATACCTTGTTTGAGGCCGAGGGTTTTTCATATAGTTTTTCCAATGCCTTAATCAAACCCTCTATTGTTGTTTCCTTCATAATATTGAAGGCTACCAACACCATGAGGCACAACTATACTATTCTGAGTGCCTTTCTGTCGAGAATCTCCCATTCTGCATGTGTCATAGCCGTCAGCTTCTTTATTTTTCTGCTCAATGGTAGGTATAGATCTTTTTGATAAATCTTCCATCTACATCTTCCACAACGGGAAGTTTTGGCCATTAAATTTCTTGACCCTAAACTTACCATCTTCCGCCATTACTCCCACTCGAACCAGGAACCCTTCTTTCCTACGAGTTTATCAACCAAATAGACCTTCGGCTCTGATACCAGTTGTTAGAAAATTATATATTACAGAGCAATGCAGCACATAAAATATGAAAAAAATGCAAGCACACAAAACATATAAAACCAGAGAGACACAGATATACGTGGTTCACCTAGTTTGGGCTACATCCACCCCGAACAACTAGTCCTTCCTTTCTATTATCCAGCAAAATGAAGAGACACAACCTACAAAAAATCCGTTGTAATATCCTATGTTCTCTCTCACAGTCTCCCTATTTGTTTCTTGCTCTGAGAATACACATACTATATACAGCCACAATACAATACCCTCATAAAAGTGAGGGGTTGCCTTCTAGCACAAAAAACCATAAACTAAACATAACTTCTACCGTCAGATCATCCACCTAATGAACGGCCCATATTGACTAGAAATTACTATACTTTTACAAGGCAATTTTACATATGTTTTTAGCTTCGGGGGGGCTCCATAAAGTTGCAGCTGCCCCCCCCCTGGACCCCCCAGGCAGCGTTTAACTATGGGCAGCATTTCTGCCCCATTAAGGTACAGGGTTCAAACGTTGTGATACAAAATGAAAAAGATAATCAGGCTCCACACCCAACAAAAATCACTCCCAATGTGAATGGAGGACATAAAAATAACTAAATAAAGCACCCTTATGTGTGAATAGGTGATGAAGCATGTGGAATGGGTAAAATTTGACCAAATCAATGGCATTGGTATGGAGGAAGTGGACATTCTTTGATGGACAACGCAATTTTGGAGGGAGATCCTTTGCATGGAAGTAGTGGCTTTAATGAGTGGGGCCCAAGGTGAGGAAGCTCACCAAGAATATAAGGAAGGGGATGGCAGCCATGGAATGCATGTTTTGATTATTATTTTGATTATGGTATGTTATGACTTGTTGCTCTCTTCAGTTGTTTAGCGGAGACTGCAGTGTTGTTTAGCACAAGGGTGTTCCCAAGTGGGAATCCCACCTTCATCCTCGAGGGACTTCGAGTGCCTACTCAGGAGAATTTATTGGGCTATATTTCCACATTCTGGCATCAGGCCAAGCTACAACTTTCTTCTACAGCAAAGTTTCTGTTTAGAGTTGTGTTGTGTTGCAAGGTGCAGCAGTGGAGGATTAGTTTGGGCCATTTCTGAGCTAGTTTTTCAGTGGAGGAAGCATTCCTTCCATTGGGAGGCCTGCAAGGAAGGTCCCTGGGAATTATTTTATATTTTGGCACTAGACCAAGTCACCACCATCTCCTACAACGCAGTTTCACTCCCAAACTATGTTATTTTATTGAGTAGATTCAAAGGAGGGTTCAGTGCATCACTTGGGGAGTTATATCTTTAGTGAAGGGATTAGCTTTTCAATGGGAGAGTCTATTGGAGGAGTTCCATTTAGTTTTACATCAATTTTAGCCAACTCCTTCTATGTGCTTCAGTTGTAGTGATTCTTCAACTCTAGGGCTTTGGAACACCATTTGTATTTTTGTATATTTCCATAAACCCTTTCTGGGTTGTCTAGGAAAAGTGTTGGGGAGCATAGATCTCCATTCTCATCCTTCTTTAAGCATCATATTATTAGATCCATTTATATATATTTTCAAGTTGCAGTATTAGTCCCTAAAACTGCATTGTATGGGCTTTAGACATTTTGTGTAGCAGCTATACCTCATGTTTTGGTGCTTTTGGTTGTTGGAGGCTTCTCTTGCCTAGATTGAGGGGTTTGTTCTCCAAGATATTGTATACATTTGTTGTCGATACACTTAATAAAATGGATCTATCTTTGGCTCACATGTGATGTATTGATATTTACTATTGTTTTCCACCTTTATGTGTGATATTGTTGCTCTCCCAGTTTTGGGATATTACAGTGGCATCAGAGCATAATCTTGGCTCAGCCTGTGAAGCATTACATCCATGTTATCAGAAGAAGAAGAATATTCTCACATTCCAGAAGAGACAAAGGAAAAACTCCAATATCAGGAGAAATGAAGGGAAAGGAGCTTCCAAAACTTCTTCTCCAAACTATGCATGATATTAACAGAGAAATCAAGGAAATGAGGAGGGAAAGACATAAATATTCCTCTAAAAATTTTGCACATGAAAAAATCTCC
Organism: Pinus albicaulis; assembly: GCA_034641835.2. Lineage (NCBI taxonomy): Eukaryota > Viridiplantae > Streptophyta > Pinopsida > Pinales > Pinaceae > Pinus > Pinus albicaulis. The sequence continues at coordinate 1,266,020,573 of CM076574.1, read as the reverse complement.
AGTTCTTCATATTATGGGTGTGAGCATTCAGCCACACAATCAAATCCACAACGCTCTACCATGCCTATATTCATAGCAAGGGAGATGGAGGAAGGAGATGCACAAAAGGAGGAGACTCTTGGTGACTTTCTTCAAGAATATGAATCTCAGTCTCAGAGGTTCAAAAAGCATCTAAACTTCCAAGGGTTTTTCTAGATCAAGGAGAATAGAAGGCCTAGCAATCATAATAGAAGTAAAAGGTGCAAGCAGCATGCTTTGGGTAGATTCTTTCTACCTAATTTTGATGGGTCACCTAAATTCACAATTAAGGCTTGGGTGAAGGAGCTAAACACCTATTTTTAGCGGTACCAAGTTTCAAAAGAGGAAGCCATTAGATTAGCAGTGCTACATCTTGAAGGTAAGTCTTATGCTTGGTGGTTTTATGAAACTTCTTCCTTGAATAATGCAAATGTATCTACTTATGCAAACTTCACTAGGAGGTTAGTGAAAAGGTTTGATCTAAAACATTATGAAACATCCTTGGTTGAGCTAGCTGTTACACTAAAAACTGTCATCCTGACATTTTACTATGAGTATGAGCTCATTATTACTCATACTTCCTCCTTTTGCAAGTCTAACATATCAGCTCCTCATGTCAAGCTTTCAAAATCAGAGAAAAGTTCTTAAAAATCCCCTAAACATTGGTATTGCACTTTCTCTATTCATTACCTGCGGTCCCGCACCTAAAGTTCAGCTTGCCTGCGGAACCATACTGCACGTTCTTTGTGTCATGGGTGCGGACCTCTGTAAAACTTAAAAAGGCGAGAAAGTAAAGATAAAAAGTGAATTTCAAATGAATTCTAGAAGATTCTAGATGGGAATTTTCGGGAATGGATACGCTTTGAGAAGGTTCATGCATCCCTCACTTGATGGAGCTAACCCCTTGATGTAAGAAGCTAATCCCTTTGAAGGAGGATTCTATCCCTTCATATTTGGAACAGAAAACCTCCTCTTTTCCACTATAAAAAGAGGCCTTGGGTAGCCTCTAAGGGAGTTCAAGCTTAAGATATTTGAAGTTAAATGCTATTGAGATTCATACTCAGTTAACTAAGACTTTCTGTGAGGTTAAATCACTCATCTCTATTTGTCTTGGTTCAAAGAGTGCAATGCTTGTCAAATTAGAAGAGATTCCTGGGAGGACCCTGGGAGGACCTGCACAACATCAAGGCATAGGTTGTAAAGGTTTTCTTTATTTGAAGTTAATACAAATATACTCATTTCTCTCATTAAACTTTCTATTTATGGTTTATTTCATAAATTCCTTGATCATTATGATGAGTATGGTTTATAATAATGTCTATACAGGTGCTGTGTAATCTTTTTTCTTTTTTGTGACTGCAGATTCACGAGGAACGTTCTTTCAAGTGCACGGGAAGGACTTCAACGAGATCAAGCAAGCGCTGGACATAAGGTAGGCCTTACACCTATATAGCATTTTTATGAATCTTATATACTTAGAGAGAGATTAGTATAATTGGCTGTTTGTTGCTAGTTAATTTTAGTACTAGAGAGATCGGTCTTGTCCGCAAGACAGATTAATATACACAACAAATTGGCGACTCCGCTGGGGAAGAACTTGTTGTTTTTGGTTCTCCTTTATTTTTGATTTGACGAAACATTTTTTCTTGGTTTTTGATTGATACATATCTGTCTGGGTAATTTAAATTTTCCCTGTTTTTGAAAATTTAGAAATATTTTAAGTTTTTCTATAATTTTTCCTAGGACCGCACTCTGCCTTACTTTGACAGTGCGGGCAGGTTCGCACTTTTTGTAAAGAATACAGTGCGGGACCGTATTTGTCAACACCGGTTGCCTGCGGACCCTGTTAAAAATTTAGAAAATCTCTAGATTTTTGTCTCTAGTTTATTTTTATTTGGATTTAGCCTTTTGGTGTCTGCCCAGACTGATTATTGTTTCTGTCAAGAATTTTTTGTGAATGAACTCCAACAGTGTTGATGTTTTGATGATTTTCTAGAAGATTTTGTAGTTTGGATTGTTTTTCCGCTAGGTCTTTGTAGCGATTCGAACTTTTGACAATTTGCAGTATCTCATATTACATTGATCTCTTTTTGTCTTTTGAATCTGACCTGATTGTGAAAACATCCTATATTGAGAAATTAAGCCTTTTTGTTTCTTTGCAAATCTTCGAAAAACTTGGTTGAAAGTTTTGAATTTCATTTTTATAAAAACATATTTTGAGTGTTTTTGATCTGTTTGTTATTCTGAACGAATAGATTCTTAGTTTGCTGAACAACTAAGGAAAACATTCTTAAAAAAAAATCTTAAAAGCTTTTACTCAATTTAGATTTTAGTTCTCAAGATTAGATTTTGTAGTTTTGAGTAGTTTTAATTTTTTGTAGCTTTCTTTCGAAGGAAAATTGTTTTGTAGCTTCTAGTTTGGAAAGGAAAAGGATTTTTCTTATGAGCTTTGATAATTTATCTCATTATTGAAAAGACAAAGTATTTTCTTTCAATTATTCTTCATGTTTAAAGAAGGAATTGTTTATTAAAAGGATTGCATTCTCCAACTCTTTCTTTAGATAGCAAGTTCATTGAAAGAAAAAAGAATTGAATATCATCGTAGGTGCATTTTAGTGTTTCTTGGAACTCGAGTCTTCACATCATCCAAAGTTTCATTTCTGCACCCATTGACTTAAGAAACAGCTCCTAAAAGTAACGCTTAATTAAAATTCATCTAGTAATCTTTTTATTTCTAGGGCTCTTATCACCAACATAGCTTAGGCTAGTATCTTGGAGTAGGGAGTAATTAACTCTCCAAGATAGCTAAAACAAACAAGTAGACGAATCTTGCGGTAGGAAGAATTCCAATTGTTCCATGTATGCTCTGGGAAGCTCCTCTTAAAGGAGTTAAGCACGAGATCATATCTGAACCAGTGAGGTAATCAATCCTTCCTCATTGGGAACGATAGAAGATATACACGTATTAAAAATGGTAAACCTCGGATATACCATGGTCGAGGAGCCAGGGATCACTTGTCGGTAAACCTTGGATTATTTCAAGGAGCCTTCAAGGGGATTGAGCTTTGTTACTCTGCCATTGCGTGTGTGTCGGATCGTAGACTATTCCCCCAGGTATATTTGTTTCGGTTGGTAACCTTAGTGGCCATAATCTTTAGGATTATTTCCTAAGGTGATGGTGGAGGGAAGATCCCACTGTACCTGGAACAGACGTCAGCTAGACTCACTTGGACTCTCCGGAGGGTTATCTTCACTCAAGATGGTATAGTGGAGAAACTTGCACCGGTCTGTTTCATTAAGCAGGTTGTCGGGGTAACTGTTCCAACCGCCCTTTTCGTGTTAAAATTCTACTAAGTTGGATTTCATCACCAACTAGTGTTTTTAGTACGGAAAGTTACTTGTTTGTGTGTGGTTTGAACTCTTAGATTTTTAAGCGAATGATTCAATTGTTTGTTTCTTAGAGACTTTAGGTGTTTTCATTGAAATTTTTCTTTGTTTGCGTGTGATTAGATAATTTTTAATCGTGGCGGAATTTCCGAGACAATCCCGGAGAATACAAGGGAAACCCCCTGAATATTCACCAAGTCAACTTGAAGGGCTTCGTGCTCTGGTAGCATCCAGTAGTAGTAGAATTAGATCAACAGAAATTGGAAGTTCATCTATAGTTATACATCCTGATCATCAAATACCTACAACAGAATACATTCAAGAACCGATTTCAGTTTCTGAAGTTACTGGTTATGTTTCTCCTACCAGTGAATTAGCTGACAAACCTAAAATCTCTTAACCTAAAACTGAATCTTCTGTTTTGGAAACATCCTCAGGATTTATCACACCAACTTCTAGCGATCCAGGTTCACCTAGGGTAAGAAATATCATTACAGACAATCTTCCCTCTGAAC